>DWMY01002762.1:0-11221 GCA_018249775.1 Heliconius hecalesia formosus
TCTGCCACTCAACACGCAATGCCTCCAGAATTCGGCAGAAAGTGGGGAACGGAGTGTCTTAACACTAGGTTCCCTCTGCCTACCCTGCTGTGTGCGGGATAAAGCGTGAAGCTAATTTAATTTAAAATTTTTTTTATTACTTAATTTGACGCTGTCGTGGTGCAGTGGCACAGATGTGGGATGGTTGTGGGTTTGATTTCATTTCCACCTTCTAGTAACTAGATAAAGCGCGGCATTCCGCTATTAAGCACTTTGTTTACCCTGCTAATATGCTTCTTTTAATCTTATATATGATATCAGATTATCAATAGATAATCTGTGTTAATTATTTATTATATATTTACGTGAAATAAAATTAAATTCACTTTAGTAAATTGGAATTTTATTCTGGAATTTATATTTATTTTATGAAGGTCCCTAATTACTTACTCAGACATCTTGGAGGCTAAGTTAAATTCGGTGTCGGTGTCAAACCATGACATGTCCTGGCGCAGTACAGCTTCCAAGAACAAAATCCTTATCCTCGTAATCTAAGTGAATATATTAGTGTTACTAATGTTTACATAAACAAATGCATTTACTTATTATTTATTTTTTAGAAACTTATTAAATATTCGTACGTAGCGGGATTTGAACCCCGCGCCTCTTGGAAACTGTGCAAACATTTCTAAAAAAGTACTTTTCTTTCGTTAGTGTGGAATAAGACTTAAAAAAATGTAAAAAATACATATTATTTGTTTTTTTTTCTCTCAATAAAACAAAATTTAAATTACAGGCATAAGTTATTGTAAAAAAGCTACAGCTCTGATACTGGGATTTTTTTTAAACTAAAAAGCCATGACATCATCGTAAGACAATCGTTCTCTCGTTACTTTTACAGCGATCGTGAACGTGGGTACACAAATAAGATAATTAGATATTTGCTTTTGTAAGACTTTCTTGTTTGCTTCTATTGTACTTTTTATAACATATAGTAAATTCTTTTGCAGCATTAAGTACGTATGTATATGTAATAGTGACCTCTCGTTTGCAATGTTTAAGATTGAATTATTGAAACACATTGTATTTAGTAATTAGTGCAAGTATATTTATAAGAATAGTATCAATTCAGTATATTATCCAATAATTATGCTCATAGAATCTATCTATTTTTTCGTAATGAAATATAAAAAAATAGAGAAAGAAACGTTATATACACTACATCTACTTAAAAAAATATACTTTTCAATATTACTAAAAGAAGACACAGATCAATAAGCTCCAACATAATATTTTTACGAGTATAGAGAATATACAGATCATAAAACTTCCTAGACAATATGAACAAGGTCATCAATTAAGGCAATTGCTTTTGTTTACTGTTACGCAAAACTGTTACAACCGTTGGCTCTGTATTTACGAATCAATGAAACACATTGATTGATAGTGACGTACCAAATATATATTCATATGCGATTGAACGCTGTGCTTATGTTTAGTATCTGTATACAGACCAATACGTTTGAGTAGACTTCTTTAAGGGTACAAACATTCTCTTTATTGAAAGATACTTTTTAATCACTTGTGAAATATAATAAATTGTTTATTCATATTTAATATTATAAATATATATAATTAAAATCATTTTATATGAGAATACAGTGTGAGCAGTCAGAATTAATTGAGGTGTTTGTATTTATGTTATTAATAGACAAACCTGACGTAATGCACTCCAGCTGATAAGAGCAACAGACAACATGCACAGTATCAGGGAAATAAAGATACTGATAAACATTCCAATAGCCATAGCGGTGGCGTCTTCTACGAGAGCCTTCATATTTTCGGAGTCTGAAGCATTGTTTCTAAAATTATTATAAAATTACATTTTTGTATAATATAATCTATAATATAAAAAAAAACAGTAAAATAGCATGTCTGTACAATAATAAATATTATTACAAAACATTATTTAGGATAGTGAAAAACAGAGTGAATGTTACGATTTCTAATTTTTTTGTCTGTTTGTGTCTATGTCATATGCATTTTTTTTATTGTTTGACAGTCTACTAGGCCTAGGAAGGATCTAGACGATAATTGGTTTTCAAGACTGGCACACCTGACGTAGAATCATAGTAGTCCAGCTAAACTATATGAATTAATAAAATACTGCCTTTTCCTTAAAAGTTTTGACAAGACAGTATTTAGACGTACAAAAAATCAATATCTGCAACGTCTGATGAACCATAACAGTTCAACTGAATTACAAGAATATATCGTGATGGCTGATGGCTTAAATAGGCAAATAAAAAAAATAAAAAGATGATCCCATTGTGGCTTCTAGTTGTGAGTTCGATCTTAATTCAGGGCATAATTCAATTTAAAACAAGCGACAAAAACGCGGCTTCGCCCGCTTGAAGTTATTGCTATATAATAGACAAAATATACAAAATAGACAAAATATAGCCTATGCGATATTCTGATGTATAAGCTATATTACTGTAAAGTTTCATCTAAATCCGTTCAGTTGTTTTTGTGTTGTTTTTTGTATGGAACCTTTTAATTTATAATATTAGTAGAATACATTTTTTCACTGCACCAATAATTCCCTAATTGATACCGGGAAAAAATGTATTGCTGTGTTAAGCTACCACTCAACGCATTGTGTCAACTTCGGAATTCTCCTCTCTTTTGGAATTTTCTGTGTCTGGTAAAAAGTAGAGAACTGAGATTATTAACTCTACCTGCAATATGTAATTTTGAAGAACAGTAGTAAAGACGTAAGAGTCCAAGACTTGCGTGTGGGAACTAGTTTCTAATACAAATAAATATATAAATATATATCTTAGAGTCTTTTTCCATGCTTTTTAAGGTACTTACAGTCGTCGGCCTCCTCCAAACAACGAAGTAAGCGGCAAGTAACTAGACAGCTGGTCTTGTTGTGCAGTCCTCTCCACAAAGGAGGTGCTCAGTTCGCCGAATTGTACTAAATTGTAGCAGACGCCGCCACCGCTGAGTAGACCCGCCAAGAAGCCTACTATTGTAGCCATCAATTCTATCCATGTCGCATATCGAAACTGGAATATAAATTAAGAAACGATACTAGAGAGGCCAGTCATGGCGCAACTTTCTCTGTCTTGTGTTGTTGTTTGTGTGTCTTTAAACGAGATATGTTGAGGGTTCGATTTCCACTAGAGGAAATGAAATATTATTATTATATTTTCATTTCTTCGCTCTGGTGTAACACGCGACAACACGCAATGCCTCCAGAATTCAGCGGAAAATAGGAAACGGATTGTCTTAACACTTAACACCGCCTGACGCAATAAAATACGATAATATATTTTTTATAAACAAAAGTAAATATTCTACATCTGATTTATTAACTATCCAAGTTAGAAATAACTAGTTTCTTAAAAACGAAATTAATTTTAAGTAAATTAATTTTAAGTAACACATATATTAATGATAATTGCCCAGTATCTAGTAAGTACTAGTTATAAGTCACTATGCTATCTATATATTTTACATACACTCGTACTTATTGTACTACTCGTGTCACTAGCGACCCGCGCTTGCGGCTTCGCCCGCTTGAACTAAACAATTATTTATTTACTAATCTCAATTACTTTCGTGTTCTAATAACGTTATCACTTATCAGTTACAATTCTATTAAATATATATATATATATATATATATATATATATATATATATATATATATATATATATATATATATATATATATATATATATATATATATATATATATATAGTATTATCAGACCAACTGAAAGTTACAACCGATTCAGAAGATCCTGAGAGGTAACAGCGAAAAATTTTTATTTTGTTCCTTTAAAATACAAAAAAATATATAATTTTTATTACATTAGTATCAAAAACAAACAATTATTTTATAGAATTTAAATGCTATCTGTATAACCAGTTTGCAAGACCAATGTTTTAACAATGAAGGACCTAATAAAAAAAGTTACCTACACAAAAATCGATGTGACGAATAGGTCAATAAACTATATCGTTTTTCAATTATAATTAACTAGACCGCTTAGAATACCTACATTTTAAGTAATCAACAATTTAAATCTTGAGTATAAATATATTTCCATACGAAATTACAATAACTACGACGTAACGACGTGTATTGGACGACAAAATGTCATATCAAGCAAATTGGTATTAAAACAAATGCTGATTTTTAGTTTTTAGAGGCCTCATTTTACAATAGCGATATAATAAGTCGTCCAGACTAATCCTGGCTATTATAGAGATTAATATTAGGTACTATCGGAAAGATTCTGTTAAGGCATAGGAAGATAAAAAACTGCGAAGAACATTTATTTTTTATTTATTTAGAAAACGTAGAAAATTTTTAAATCTTAAGTGTGGAATATAACTTTAATAATTTTTAACAAAATTAAAGCGACTTCTTCAATTTAAGCCGGATCCCATAATGGGAACCTAAGCAAATTTTCAACAAACAGAGGTAGTTTGTAAGTGTTCTCTCTCTAATAAAAAAGTTACGTCCAAATCGATTTGATCGATCGAGCGATATTGAGTTATTCGTCCATTTCGCACTTACTCAAAGCAAATTTAAGATTTTTCAACCATCAAATTTATAATAGACCACACGGGAAGCACAGCTTGCAAATAAAAACAATAATCAAAATAGTTCCGAGGTAACAAACATAAAAAAATACAATTTCCAAGTAATTGATTTCTGACGACAACCTTAATACTTATATTATATACAGATTGTTTCTCATATTTCTTTAAGAAGTTAGAATTTTACAGGCATATATTGTAATGAATTACGTATAGGTGGTACTTACTATTTGAAAATATGATAATTTCAATTCTGGTTCAACATCTTCGGTTTTCCTTAAATAAAAAAAAACCGAATAAAAATTCATGATTAAGATATGATCAAAAATTTTACGTGACATGATATTGCAACATAAATTTCTCATACAATGTGTTATTTTTATAGGTTATTTTTTTTCAGCTTCAACCTGTATCCCGCATTAGGTTAGGCAGAGAACCTGGAAACCTAGCGTTAATACACACCGTTCCCATTAAGACACTTTCGTTCTCCACTTTCCGCCGAATCCTGGAGACATTGCGTGTTGAGTGGGGTAACTCAACACCGCGAGGAAATAAAAATAATTATATTTCATTTCCTACAGTGGGAATCGTCTCCAAAACCTGTCGCGTTAACAGTCGCATGCTTGCGCCACGACTGGCTTCTAAATAGGTACTTATGTATTTAATATATATAATAAAACACTTTAAAAAATTAAACAAAATATTATCTTCTTACACTGATTTTTTTTTAGTTACTTAAATAAAATTAATGTAATATGCTATCTGTATAAATTAATGTACATACGTAGGAAAACAAGCAAATAAAAAAAATAAAATTTCGCAGAAAACTACTTTTACGATAGTGATATATATATATATATATATATATATATATATATATATATATATATATATATATATATATATATATATATATATATATATATATATATATATATATATATATATATATATATATGTGTGTGTGTGTGTGTATATATTAAAATTGCTCAATAATATTAAATATTGTGTGTTTATTAATATTATAATAACTCTATGAATCGACTTGTATGAGATTTTCGTTAAATAACCATAAGTATGTATATTATACGTCTATCAGATAAATACTATAAAAACAATTCTACATATATAATATTCTATATAAATATAATAGATATTTATAATTTCTGTAACAATATAATGTAATGTGTCGATTTGCGTATTTCAAACTAAATTGAGAATTAAAACACAATATTATAGCATTCTATAAATTCGCAGAGCTAGCGTATAATTTCAAATTTATAAATTATATTAAATTACAATGGTGTAATGCGAGACTTACTGTGTTTTTTTCTTTTTGTGTCCCATTTTTGTTATGTATCGCCACAAGTTTTGTTACATTTGAGTCGTCCGTACGTATGTGAGTCTAGGAAACCACCAGATTTGTGGACGCCAGCGTTGTTTTCAGCCGGCCCGAGTCGTGAACTGGCTACTATTAAATGGCTGTATTAGTCTGGAGCCTCTAGTAATATACCCTTGTTGACGCGTTTCATCTGAGCGTAAAGATAATAGATAGCAGTTTTGTTTACAGAATATATATGGCTTTTTTCAATCTGCCTACTTGTGGCACTCACTCGGCTTTGGATTTTTAAAAAAAATATGTATGTATATATGATTTATTGGAATTTGGCAAAATATTTTTTTTAGGTAATAATAATAATGATTTTGCATAGCGTGTTGAGTTACGGAACACAACGCCGCGCTTTGTCTCGTTACCGGAGCGATTAAATGAAAATTTTAAATATTTCATATCATCGAATTCGAAATCGTGGGAATCGAAGCAACAACCTGTCGCAATTGTGCCCCTGCGGCACGACGGCCTCATATATATATATATATATATATATATATATATATATATATATATATATATATATATATATATCTTTATGTCTAGTAGTAACCTATAGTGTGTGTAAGTAAGAAAGGTAATAATTTTTTTATTTTATAAGTGTTTTGGCTGCAAAAAAAATATTACTGAATAATAGTACCTTTTCACCATTTCGAATGTAACTAAACTAAAGCTTTAAGCTTAATATTAACTGACAATTATTCATATCATTCATTTTGTATTACTCATCATCATGAATTTTAGAAATTATTGAATGTATGATTACGTATTAAGTATACATACATACATACATACATACATACATACATACATACATACATACATACATACATACATACATACATACGTACGCACGTACGTACATACATACATACATACATACATACATTGTAATATAACGTTTCAGCCAATTCAATTAACAAATTATGTTATAGCAATTTTTGTCGAATAATATATTTTATATATAAATTAAACCGATATATAAAACAAACACTAGTAAAAAATCTATGAAATACATCGGTTAAGCTGTTTCTGAGATTAGCACACAGACAAACTGACATAAATAAATCTTTTAAAGTGGTTGTTTTGGGTTCTATTCCCTTGTACATGCCCCCAATAACAAATTTTCAGATATATCTTCCATGTACAGCTGTCTGTGCATGGAAGCGATGAGTAGCTAATTTTATTATATGTGCAGATATGAATAGATATAGTCGTCAGTGGGGTCAGCTTTTCTTATTATTCGTCTCCGCTTCTGTTTGTCTTGAAATTTGGCATAAAGTCAGAACTTGTCATACATAGTTATTGCATAGAAAAAAATCACTACAAAGGTTTTTTATTACATAGTATTTTTAGAGAGAGAGAGAGAGAGAGACGTAGAGTATGACATTATTTACGTTAAAAAATCGACCAATATATTAAAGAGAGTAAATAAATTAAAATGTTTGCTTTGAAGTCATTATAGGTACATAATGGTTAATAAAGATTAAAACACGCGAGTCATGGTGAAAGTAAAAAGATAATGAAAACCAAGATAGCAAATATATGCAAATTTAAAGTCTTCGTAGCTAACAGTTGATTTAGCAATAACAGAGAGTAATTGCTGTATATATCGTCAATTATATTGTGCTTTAAGATTCTAGTTGTTAAAGTGTACATGCTTAAAACAGGGTATATATGTGAATATAATAAAGAAACTGATATGCGTAATAAAGCCTTACAAAAATATAAATATTTTTTTAATTATGGAAGCTTATACCTCGTTATGCCAATTTTGATGACATAGGCTTTTTTTTTCAATATTATCAAAACATGTTTATTCATAAAGTCATAGGCTATTTATAAATTTAAGAAATTTTGTTATGATATCTCATTTAAAAATAATTTGTGGCGTTGAGTTCTGTCACTCAGCGCAACGGAGACTTAGCACTAGGTAGTTCTTCTGCATATCCTAACGTGTGCGGGATACAGCGTGAAGCTGATTTAATTTAATATGAAAAAGGTTTTTTTCAATCTTCGTCTGATCTTACATCTTCAGAACTACTGGGCGGATATGAAGTAAACCTATTTACAGTTCAGTACCTTTTAAGAAAAAAAAAGAATCCTTATAAGATCCCTTTTTTCGTCTATCTGTCTGTCCCGGTAACTTGATTTCCTGAAAAAATCGTATTTCTTAATTTATTTAAAAAAAGATATGGCCGTTTATATCGCAAAAGACGTGAATTTCCACAATATAAAGGGAATCAAAATTAATAGAGTAGTTTTGGTTGACCTTGAATTATGAAATTTAGCAGGTGTTCGGTTCAGGAAAAATTGTGAATCTGAATTTGTGGTTAAATCGTTACTTGGCAAATTTTTATATTAAAGCCGCTAGTTCAAGTGAGGTATCTGATGAAAGAGCTCTGGCTGAGCTAAGCTTGAATTTCAGAACAAGCTCGAGGCTTCCAATTTTTGTATGGAGCCCTCGGTGGATAAGCCCGACTCGCGCTTGACCGGTTTTTTATAGTAGGTATAGATTTTAAATCTTTATAAGTAACAGGTACCTGTGTTTATATTGCATCAACCAGGGAGGAGCATATGTAAGTATAATGGATTGAGAGTCATAGTCATCTTATATGTATATTACATCTTATTTATAGCAACCAAAAGTTTTAAGGCAATATGAAATAATATGAATATTATTGTCCATTACCTACTTTACCTAGGTAATTAATAAAATACCTAGAGATTGTATAAAGTACCTGCTGTTTCAATGACATGGGTAAAAAAGATCTTGGCCCATATTCCTATCCATATTTGAGCTACAGGACCCTTTTTTGCGGGTAAGCCACCCGAGCGGTGACTCGAGCGGGTTATGTGGGACTTATGGACCGGCATATATAGGTCGATACATATGTAGGTAATAACGAATATCTGCATGAAATGCAAACAAGTAAACAAGTCGCTACACGTTTATTGTCGATTCGAGTTAGTCGATTATTATAGCTCTTATAATATTGATAAGCACACGATATATGTTTCATATTATTGAGCAATTTTAAAACATTTTTTTATATATTTATATTTTCAATTAACATGAGGCCAGTCGTGACGCAGCGGCACGAGGTGTGACTGTAAAATCTACTGGTTGTGGGTTCGATCCCCACTCGAGGAGATGAAATATTTACTTAAATTTATATTTCCATTTCTTCGCTCTGGTGTCGAGGCAAAGCGCGGCGTTGAGTTCTGCCACTCAACACGCAATGCCTCCAGAATTCGGCAGAATGTGGGGAACGGAGTGTCTTAACACTAGGTTCCCTCTGCCTACCCTGCTGAGTGCGGGATACAGCGTGAAGCTGATTTTTTTTTTTTTTCAATTAACATTATCATCAATTACTACTTTAGTTGTTCTGCGCTTATTTTTTCCCTTACTTATATATGTATATTCGTTTATTCTGATAGCATATCACATTGATTTTATTTAAGTAAATATCTAAAAAATGTAGGTGTAAGAAAATAATATTTACTTTACCTTTTTTAAATATTGTATTACATGTATATTAAATATATATATGTACCTATTTAGAGGACAGTCGTGGCAAAGGGGCGTTCTACTGTTATCGCGACAGGTTGTGGGTTCGATTCCCATTCGAGGAAATTAAATATTAAGACAAAGTTCGACGTTGAGTTCCACCGTTCAATACGCAATGCCTCTAAAATTCGGCGAAATGAATCTAGATAACTTCAACAAATTTACCAAGTTTGGTGTCCGTAGCTTTACTAGTTCGTATTATGCTATTTCTCTTTTACTAATCACTCCTGTATCATTATATTGTAGCGAGGCGACGTGTATAAGTGCATTCCCAGTTGGTGTCTAATGTGGAAAAGAATTAACCATTGAGATCCATCATCCAACAGACCATGTTCCTTGCGGCAGGACGTGGAGACATATGAAAAGTATAATCTATGTATATGTATATATCGACTAACTTTATGATTGCTTTCCAACCTTTGCAATTTATTAAGGACAAAGCAATAACCGCTACATGTATCTTAATATCTTGCGAGTAACTGTTTTTATGATGAGGACATCGTGGCGCAGAGGCACAAGGGTTTGACTGTAACGCGACGGTTTTGGGTTCGATTCTCACTCTAGGGAATGAATTATTATTTCTTAATATTTTAATTTCTTCGATCTGGCACCAAGGCTCCGGCAAACTTCGTCGAGTTACGCCACTCAAAACGCAATGCTTGGAAAAATTCGGTGGAAAATGGGGAACAGAATGTCTTAACTCTAGGTTTCCTCTGCCTAAGCTGATTCTCTGTTTTATAGAGTAGATGATAATTTTGCTAACAATGCTTAAGCTAATACAATAACTCTTATATAGGTTTTCTTAGTTATATTTATATGATTACCAAGATAAAACTATTCCGCGTTTGCTTTTATTGACAATAATTATTAGATACATATAAAATAAACAAATATTATTTTTACTTTGTAATTATAATGATGTAAATATTGCTTATTTTATTGCCGATTTAACGTAGATTTTAAGATAAATAAAAATAAATAAAGGTGTTTAAATACACTATTAAAATATAGAACAATATATTACATATTAAGATATAGTAAGTACATGGCACTAGTAATCAATGTAGATTGTTTTACAGATATAAAAAAAAGTTTAGAATGATAATAACAAATATTATAAAAAAGTATAACTTACCAAAATTCACAACAACTCAACAATTAGCTTATAGCAATTAGCAGAAGTGTATATATATTCGCTGTATGTACGTTCATTTCGCCATCTTTAATTAAAATGGCGGGAAAAAATATATTGTGCGAATTGTCATCGGGAAGTAGATATATATTATGAAATTCGTGTTTACAGTCTTAAATATTTATTTTTATGTTTTTATTTTCAGAAGCTAAAAAAATTTTCGATCATTGTTGCTTGTCGGTTACTGGTGCCATTATTAGTTATTAAATAATTATTTACAATAACTTATTATAAAAAAAACTTTTTACAAAAAAAAAATATACAAATACATTAAAGTCAACGTACAAGAGACGTCAATGTAATAATAAAATATTTTCTGAATTGGCTAAGAGGTTTTTTCTATGAGGCCGGTCGTGGCGCAGCGGCACGAGGTGTGACTGCAAAACCGACTGGTTGTGGGTTCGATCCCCACTCGAGGAGATGAAATATTTACTTAAATTTATATTTCCATTTCTTCGCTCTGGTATCG
>DWMY01002763.1:0-11220 GCA_018249775.1 Heliconius hecalesia formosus
TTCAGTAAGTGTCGTCTTCGCGCGTCCTCATATCTTCATTCTCGCAGTCACAAGGCGCCGCGCCGTCTCCCGTTATGTATTTTGAATCGGATCCCATAAATATTCCGAATGGCTGGGAACGTGCGGTAGCTTTTAATATTTTACCTATGTATCTATATGTATCTAAACTTGTGCTATCAGGATAGGATTTTATTTTGATTATCTATTTGTAGGAGAACTTTTTATTGCTATTAAAACAGAAATATATTGAACCTTGCCTAATACTTAAATATTTTTAATAAATTGAAAAATATACGTTGATGTCAGAAAAAAATAATAAATGTTAAATAGCGATACCTACTTTTTTTCTGACTATTTAGTTCTTAAAACCTAATAAGCTAACTTAGATTTATGAGAAAAGTTAAGGAAATCTATAAATAAAGAATATATGTATATATAGACATATTTTCTAATATCATCATGATACATTTCTAATATCATCATAAATCAGCTTCACGCTGTATCCCACACACACAGCCTTCCCTGCGTACAGCAGCTGTGTACAGCAGGGTAGGCAGAGGGTGTTAAAACACTCAGTTCCCCACTTTAAGTCAAGTTTTGGAGGCATTGCGTGTTGAGTGGCGGAACTCAACGCCGCGCTTTGCTCGACACTAGAGCGAAGAAATGGAAATAAATATTTCATTTCCTCGAGTGGGGATCGAATCCAGAACCAGTCGATTTTACAGTCTCACTTTTTGCCACTGCGCCACGACTGGCCTGAAAATAGTAACTTGGATTTCAATTTAAAATATAATATACACACATATTATATTCATACGATAGCGAAATGAAAAGAAATCTTTCTGTTAAAATAAAATTTATAATTATCATAGCGTTTGGCGCTCAGTTCTCTCTGGCTACCCCGCTAGGGAAAAAGCGTGAAACTAAAAAAACTGTTAAATTTACATAATCACATTTAGTTAAAGTTAGCATTTTATGAATGTAAGGATAAAATTATTTTTCACGGTTTGAAATGACATGAATATGAGAGTCTATAGAATAGAATTTTGAGGAGTGTCTGATCTAACTTAATAAATGTCACCGGTCGTGTCCAATTGTCCATAGTGACAATCGGACACGATTACGACGAATTAAATTATATCTATTACTGGAGTTATGATTTAACAAATTAATAATAATTTAAGATAACTATAGTTTTTTTAATGAAATTATTTTGGCAAAAGAACTTAGTTTTAATAAAAACATGGGCTCTTTATAAATATGTGAGGTTCCAATAAATTTTTAATTATGTACCGATCGATATATTTTTATACACTTGTTACAACTTATTTTGACGTAGCTTGATGAGAACCTATGGCTTAGTAGTCAGAGCACCTGGTTAGTTTCGAGGAGGCGTGGGTACAAGTCCCGCTACGTTCAAATTTTTATACACAAAGTTTTATACGTACCTAAATATATATAATAACACTTTAAAAATGTAAAAAAGGGAATATAGATTTTAGAGACATAAATTTTATAGATATGACTTACTTCAAATTGGCCGTCGTGGCGCAAGGGCACAAGGGTGTGATCGTAAACGTAGTGATTGTGGGCTCGATTCTTACTCGGGGAAATTACTAATTTAATATTTTCGTTTTGTCGCTCTATTAACCAGACAAAGCGCGGCGTTGAGTTCCGCCACTAAATAACAAAAACCCAATACCTCATAAATTTGGCCGAAATTGGGAAACGAAAGTATCTTAATACTAGATTTCCAGGTTCTATCTGCCTACCCTGTTATGTGTCCAGCATTAAGCTAAAAAAAATCGAAGGCCGTTATAAGAGATATGTAACGAATACTTGACCTAATATTGCCTCCTCTACGATCGTTAGCAATATTCTCATATTCCATATTTCTTTTTTCACATCAATGTTATAATTAATTTTATTGAAGTGTGGCATTGCAAGACAGCGTCTGATAGATTCCCATTTAAAGAATGATTATTTTCATTTTTTTTTGTTCTCGTAACAAGTCAAACCTTGGCGTTAAGTTCCGCTACTCAAAACGCAATGACTTGTAAATTAGGCGGAAATTTTTCTGAAATACAAGCTTAGCTTAGCCAGAGCTCTTTTATCTGATACCACACTTGCACTACTTTTATACCAAATTTTGCGCCCCCTTTATATTATATAGGTTATTTTTTTAAAGATTTAACCACAACTGTATAGTTTTCAGATTTTAGTTAGCTAGCTGCTAAATTTCATAATTCTAAGTCAACCGGAAGTACCTTACGAATTTTGATTCCCTTGATAGTGCTAAAAAACGCGTCTTTCGCGACATAAATGGCCATATCTTTTTTCTAAGTAAATATAGAAATATGTTTCTTATCAGGAAATTATGGGACCGTAGATCTAAGTAAGTGGTTTAATTTTTAACTCCATATCTCCAAGCGTTCCTGAGATAAAGGCTCTTGACATACAGACAAACAGACGGACTACAAAGTGATCTTATAAGGGTTGCTTTTTTCCTTAAAAGGTACAGAACCCTAAAAACAAAATAAAATTTTCAACTTTAACCTCCATCTCTGAAAATATATTCATTTCATTCACAGTAGATATATGCATAAAAAGAAAAATGAGCTATTGATTTTATATTCCTTTGTTGCCGTCCCACGACTCCTGACGTGCTGAAGTTTCGAAAAAAAAAACGTAGCTCTCATGCATTTTCATCACTACACAATAGGTACATTCAAGTTAATGAATAGAAAATAATAAATCACTATTAATTTCACAAAGTTACTTTGAATACACAAAAAATATTATATTAGGTAGAGGCCATCCTCTATTCCCAGACGTTCATATCGCTGCGTTGTTTTCCGCTAATGTCTTGAAAATTTTGAATATTCAATTTTTTTACTTTTTAATATGCTTCGTAAATTTACGTATTACGTAATCTGGAAGCATATTAAAAAAAATTATATACATTTTATTAAAAAATCGAACAAAGGTTCAGATTGCCTTTTGCGAGAAAATAATTTATTTCACAATAAAAATATTTACGGCAAGCAATAAAAATATTGCTAAAAGCGTAACAAACTCGATTTATTATGTCACTCCGATTTTTGAGCACCATTAGTCTTTACGGTAATGGATAGAGCATTGGAAAAAGCGTGGATGCCCATAAACCAAAGATTGAGGATTTTGAGGAGATTGATTTGATTGATTGGAGTATTTCAATCAATTAGTTGTGGTGCAGGGACACAAGTATGCGTTGTAGGTTCATTTCCTTTTCGACAAAATGACATATTTAATATTACCATTTCCTCGCTCTGGTAACAAGATAAAGCGCGGCGATGAATTTCCCCAAATGAACACGCGTCCAGAATTTGGCGGTATGTGTAAAACTAATTAAACTTTTTTACATAAGAGAAAAAAGAGAAAAAGAACTTATGCGTCCTGTGCACCTTTACAATTATTTATTGTTTTGATTTATTATCTCCTTCAGGACCATTTAAGCCGTAATAGTTCTAAAACTAAAAACAAATAGTTTTATACAACAAATGAAACGTATTTTCGTTTAACGATAAACTATATGTCATGTCTTGTTTATATGTCTTTCTTTGTTTAAAATAATAAAAATACCGCATCTTTTAAAATGACGCTAAATGTTGAACAAAATCTTAAGAAACTTGCTCTTTCAAATTTAAAGCTAGAAAGTTCATTCACTCGTTTAAGTGAAATGGCAATGATTTTTTTTATCGTTAAGGCACTATTGTACTTCGAGCTTTGATTCGAGGTTTTTAGGGTACCGTACCCTTTAATGAAAGAAGGAACTATTATAAGGTCACTTTATTGTCCTTCTGTGTGTCTGCCTGTCTGTCTGTAAAGAGCTTTTATCTCAGGAACGCTTGGAGATATCTAGTTTAAATTCAAACCATTTCAAAACATATACTCATATCTACGGCCCCATGATTTCCTGTAAAAATCATATTTCTACATTTACTTAAAGATAAAAAGATATGGCCGTTGATATAATTAATAGCGTACTTCTGGTTAACCTAGAATTATGAAATTTGGCGGCTAGCATCTACAGATAGTACTAGCTTAAAAAAAATCTGAAAACTAAAATCTGAAAAAAATATATATTTATCGTTAAATCATAAAAATTTAAAGCCTTAAAAGGAGTGATCTCCCATTAAGGGTATTAATTTTTATATTAAAATTTTTAGTATTAAAGCCACTAAGCTAAGCTAAGCCAAGCTTAGCGAAGTTTAAATTTCAGCGAGACCTGCAATATTAAGGAAACCTAGGTGGGCGAACCCGACTCGCACTTGTCAGATTTTTTGATAATATTCAAACGATACTTCACTATGTACGCTCCCCGACGACTATTGAAGAACAATTGTATCAGACTGTTTGCGATCATTGAAGATTCAAATTGTACTTTGAAATTTTTTTTGTTTAATTAATTTAAATATAAAATTTACTTGGAAATGGTAATATTGAATATTTTACATTATCAAAACACAAAAATAAGTAGATTATTACTAATTTTGAATTGAATAAAATTAGTGGATATAAGTATTTATCATCATTAAAAAACAATGACATATCCATATTTGAAATTCAAAATAGTTTCCAAAGCACATGTTTTTTTTATAAATTAAAGGCTCTACATAAAAAATAATATCGTTACGAAAAATATCACAAGATAAGAGTACCCCTCAAGAACAATGGAACAATAAGGCTTCACTTGCAAATATTTAACGCTTTTATTGGACCGTTTAAAAGGTTTTATCTTAAAAGGCAAAAATATATTTAGGTAAGCTTAAATATTTTACCATTATATTTATCTACGTCACATATTTTATAATATTTGTTACACCGTTGTCCTTTTATTGATCCTCACAAATAGTACCTTATATTGAATCGGATCCTTACCTCGAATCCTTATTTATATAAAATTATATTATATATTTGAAAATAATAATCTAGATTACGATAAAAAACATAATTAATCGATCTTCATACATAAGGGTTAACCTTACACATTACTATTTAAAATCAAAGTAAATATGGAATTAAATAGAATCATTTATTTTTATTATAAAGAATAAAAACTGCGACACAACACTTTATTTTACGGTTTGGCTCTTTAAGGAAATTGCTCGACAACTCTTCAGTATTACCCAGACTGTTAATAATGTGAGTATGGTACATAAGTTGTAACTGGTTACGCGACTCCAAATCACGAAATCTAGGTTCACAAGAAGTGTTTACTGCTAAGTTCGTTAAAATGTTAAATATTAGGGAATTAAATAATTCTAATAAAAATGTCATTAAGATATCGTGGAAACTAAGCACTTACTTACTTTTAATTCCTTTTGTTACGCAGAAACTGTTTAATAAGATTTTAGAAGGGAATCACAAAATGATTTTGAGTTTGTTTTGTTTTTAAATGGATATATTTTTATTCGGCGCTACAGCGTGAAGCTGTTTTTTTTAGTTGTTATATAACG
Source organism: Heliconius hecalesia formosus (assembly GCA_018249775.1). NCBI lineage: Eukaryota > Metazoa > Arthropoda > Insecta > Lepidoptera > Nymphalidae > Heliconius > Heliconius hecalesia. The sequence continues at coordinate 5,499 of DWMY01002763.1, forward strand.
ATCAGTATCACAGGCGAAAAAAACCAGGCGACCAGGCGCTCTGACTACTAAGCCATAGTTATAATGCTTAATACTTTGATTTCGATTATGCTTAATAATTAACTATAGGTATATACGAATAAGTTATATATTGTAAGGGCGTCGTGGCGCCGGGGTGGGCACAAGAGTGTGGCTATAACACGATGGTTGTGGATTCCATTCCCACTTTAGGAAATGAAATATTATTTCTTATCTTATATTACATTTCGTCGCTCTGGCACCAAGGCAAAAAGTAGTCTCTAACTTGGTATGTTTCTGATTTCAATAGAATCATGCCATATTATTTTTTTATTATTTTTTCAACCTGACAAACAAACTAAACAAAACGTAAAATTATATATTATTATATAAGTCTAGTGCCTATTACAATAAAAGTATGGATTAGAAATAAATAAAATTTAGAGTTAAAAAATACCTTGGTAATTTCGTAGGTATGCACTTTCTATTTTATGAACATAAGGTCGGGGCAAAAGTATTTTCGTTTTGTTCATACAAAGGAAAATTCTTTTTTTTTTTAGGTATATTTTTATATTTATTTATAATATGCATGTGCCGTTTTGATCGATGACTTGTTGCCGTCTTATGGGTAGTGCCATAAACCCATTCTTGTAGAAACTTTCAAATTTTAAATTAATAAAATCTGACAGGTAGTGTTCAAAGTGTTCTTTTGAGGTTAGTTTTATGCTTCCTAAAGAGTTCTGCAATGACTGAAACAAGTGGAAGTCTGATGAAGCAAGGTCAAAGCTTCCAGCCAAGCTCTCTCAATTTTTTGCTGCGTGGCTATAGATGAGTGCGGTCTGGCGCTGTCATGGTGGAACACCACGCCCTTCCTATTTACGAGCTCCGGCCGAGTCAGGCCTGGCTTTGCCACGGTCAATGGGACTTGTCCATGCTATGAATATGATCTTTTTCGCACATTCTTGTCGTAAGTCACCCATTTTTCATCACCCGTAATAAACTGTTTAAGAAATATTCCGGAATTGTTACGTTTCAACAAAGAATCGCAAATGGAAACAGGTTGCATTAGGTTTCTCTCAGTGAGATCATGTCAAGTTTTTTCTAGTACCTAGACTTAGATAAATACGTAAAACTGTTTTATGATCAACATCCAGTTCTTTAACAACGTCGTAGGTACTAATATGTCGATCTTGCTCCACTTTCTCAATGATGGCACTGATTGTATCTGTGACAGGGCTCTAGAGCGAACCTCATCTTTCACACTAAAATTTCCAGACTTGAAACGCTTGAACCACATTTGTGCTACTCTTATTGATACCGCATTATGTCCGTAAACTGCACAAATTTTATTTGCAGCGTTCGTCGCATTTTTACCTTTTTTGTAATAAAACTTTAAAATGTACCGAATTTCTTCGGGCGGGAACGGGGCGGGAAAACTGGTCGGAGCTAGTTTTTTTTAATTTATTGCATCTCCAGAATGTCCAATTAATGGTATTAAAACCAGCCAGTTACATTCAGTACAGCCAAAGAAGTTTGATTACCCATAAAATATTCAAAATACGAAAATATTTTTCCCCGACCTATTATTTATGTTATTAATAAAGAGGCAAGCCGTGGGGCAGTGGCAGAAGCGTGTGACTGTAAACGCGATAGGTTATGAGTTCGATTCCCACTCGAGGAAGTGAATATTTCAATATTTTCATTTTTTCGCTCTCATGTCGAGACAAAAGCGTGGCGTTGAGTTCTGCCACTCAATACGCAATGCCTTCTGAATTCAGTGGAAAGTGGGGAATGGAGAATCTTAATACTAGGCTCCCTGTGCCTGTACCCTGCTACAAGAGGGATACAACGTTAAGCTTAAAAAATATATTAATAATTCTTGTAATAATTAACAATCTGACGTCTGTAAGATTAAGTAAAAAGCAAAAAAAGCAATTTGTGATCGCATTTACAGACTGTGAAATTGTAACTACACTTAGGTCACGTCCCAATCGTCCTGCCAAATCAAATTTCCACCGTATAAATAATTTATTGAAGTTACCAAAGAACTTTTTGAAAACAAAATACCGTTCATGTTTTTTTTTCTTCTCTAATTATTGAACTCTTTTAATGATTACTTCATACATGTTCTTAAATATGCCAATGTAAGAGAACTTTTAATAGTTTAAACTGTAAAAAAAAATATTTTGAGATGACAAATTAGAAGTAGGTAAAGTAAGTTTGAAAACGGAATTGGGAAACCGGAGTGCGCACAAAATTCATGATGCGAATTTTATACTCCGTTAAACCAATGACTGTAGTTTTTTCCAGGTCGAGTACTTTTGAAATTTACTTGAAACAATGCTTCATGTTATGTGCTTTAATATAATTCATTTTTTTTATATTTTTTTGGTAAAAGTTAGGATCTAGAACTGTCACATACATATCTCCCGCATGAAACAGAATAACATTTTATACGTTACCTTTTTCACTCACTTTAGAAACAGCAAAAATACACGACAACAGTCAATACGCGACTAGCGAATCCGAGCTCCTCGTTTTGTCTTTATTTTTTTATTTTATATTAGGTATATTCTAGTAATTACTTTTATAATACATAAATTTAAAATGTTAAGCCCTTTTTACGAACTGAATGCGTATTTTTAAAATTTCCATGAAAAATATCGTATGTGTTTTTCATATTAATAAAAACCGGTCAAGTGCGAGTTGGTCTAACTCACTAAAGGTTCCGTATCAATTTCAGGATTACAAAATATGGTCAGTTCAACAGGAAGTACAACTTATAAGTTCGTTATTGTATGTTTCCGCAATATAGAAGTAAATTTCCAATATTCACATTTTTTCCTTTATTTTTACTGTAAGTTCTTCTTGTCAAATATCATTATTTTAGGTCAATGGGAAATACTCTACTCGTATATGCGGTTTATTACGCGGCAAATAAGGTTAACAAATTTTAATTTGCGGACGTATGAACTCATTTTGCATAAAATCTATTACAAATATAGGTTTGTGATGATTTTCTATGAAATATCTATAAATTTTCAATGTTCTATTTTTTTCTTTATTTGTATTGTAAGTTTATATAACGCAGCAAATTTCACACAAAATGCAGCACACCAAAAACGATACATAAATGTTGGTCGTATTTTTTATTTGCGTTGGGTGAGTCAATAGTGATTTTTTTCTGTGCTACAAGCGACCGCAGACCTAGTCTATCCATCTATCATCCTTTAGAACTTCTAAATTAGAAGTCCACTGGACATAAACTTCCCCTAATAGACCTGACCTAGTAGACCTGCGTATTAATACCAATTTTAGCTTGTTACCTCTACGCAGTCTTGAGATAAATGATCTTGACAGAGACAGAGGCACAACAAAGTAATCCTACAAGGGTTCCGTTTTTTTTATGCCTAGGGAACCCTAAAAATAAAAATAAATTTTAAATTTTCCAGCTAAATTGATAGGAAGCAGAGCAAATAGAATTCGTATCGATAAGAGAACGAAAAGCGAAAAAGCAGGATTACATTTTCCTGTCAAGATCCGGATGTAACCTAAATTTGCTATAAACAAAATGTGACCGTATCTTAAATAAAAATTATCAATTTTATGGTTTTTGACGTAAGCTCTCTAAAATTTTTGAAAATTTAAATGTAACATTAATAAATTATAATCGAATTATACTGGAATTATGATTCCTTAAAAGACCTTCTAGCTTTTAGATCTATGCATGTGATAATAAATGTGCTCATAGAAACAACAGCAGCTGGAATCCACGAGACCACCCCCTGAATAATTTATAATTTAACTAACAACTTGCCACGGCTGTGTTTTGTGGACCATGTCAACAACCTTACACGCAATGAATATTTTATCTACGGCATTTTGGATAAAACTATTAAATTTGAAGTATACATGTCTTAATGTGAAAATATGTATATAGAATATAGAAGAACGTGCAAATAGATAAGTGATGAAAAAATACCAAAAAAAGTTATAAAGAAAAAGAAAGATAGGGAGAGACCTCGGTTGTTCTTCTTATTTGGAAATGGTAAAAAGTTTCATTCCAAAGTACAAGTTTTTACAAATCTAAATTATTCTTATAATATCCTGAACAACTTAATAAATACCAATCCTCACAAACTATTAAAGCGAATTAATTATTCATGTTGCTGCTTCAATTAAGTTAAATATTTGATAAAATAAAACTAATTATTTTGCAACAAAGGAAAACGCGTCGAGTAGGGATCGAACCCACAACTAGTTTCGTTTACAATCTCACCCTAGTGATACTAGATTAGCCTTAATTAAATTTGTCCTGGCCTATTATTTCTATTATCTATTTTATTTGATCACTTTAACTTTTTCGAAATATAATAGTAAACACAGTTGTAATAACGTCGAGCTATATAAATTAATAGAAAAAAGATGTAAGAAAAACTGTTGCCTTTCCGAATAAGACGTATCTTCTGTTAAATTGATAATACTGTCATTGTTAATTGATGCCTAATTGAATTAAATATTCATTCGATTTATCCATTTCATGTCTGTTCACTGTGGTTAGTTTTTGTTTAAGAATTTTGATCACAGTATGTATTATTAACGACACAAACGCGGCTTCACCTGCTTAAGCCTATTGTTATTAGAGCCAAATTATACAAAATTTATGCCAATGTGTTATTCTGATATATAAGCTGTATTACTGCAAAGTTACATCTTAATCCGCTTAGTAGTTTTTGCGTGAAAGTGTAACAAACATCTATTCTATATTCAAAGAAAGAAAAGGTTACGTGCTTTCTTCCCACATATATAGACAGCGCATGTTAAATCGAATCTGGATTGAACCCACAACAATCGCGGCTGTAGACAAACACCAATAAATTAATGTTAAAAATAATATATCAGATCATAAAACAGTGCGTGATTTTTTAAATAACAACTTATCTTTAAGTAAAGCTTATACCTATTGTCTAAAATAAACAATACCAATAGATTGTAAAATAGGAGGCAAAGTTAATTACTATCGGAATTAATGCTCTTTGGCAAACTTTGACGAATAAAGTGAAAATTGAGTTGCGAATACAAAGCAAATTCTAAAACTGCTTTATCACTTTTAAGTCTATAGAAAAGATGTAAGGGCTATTAGCTATGTAACTGCTGATTTGTTAATATTAAATACCTAATTATATTAAGTATTTAGAATCGGTCAATATTAATTAAATGGTTACCATTATGTTTTTAATTTCGGCATTATACGCAGACATTTTTTTATTCTAACGGGGAAGCTTTCTAAATAAATATTCCATTTCCTCGAGTCGAACCCACAATCAGTCGCGTTTTGTGCCCCTGCGCCACGATAGGCAAATCAAATCAAATCTTAAATTATTATTTATGTTATAATATTAAACTCCCAAATACAAATAGTGAAACTAAGTTTTGTAATTTGGCGAAATGTATGTGCTTGCCTGGTACGTTCGGAACGCCATAACCAAAGAGCAGAACAGAATAGAAGTTTTGTTGTATTCACGATAGGTTAATTAATACTTTTGACATGCGTACGACTCTGTGTAATATGGATATTGTTGAAAATTTTACCATTCAAAAACTTAACTTAACTTAACTTAGCTTCACGCTTTATCCCTAGCGGGGTAGTCAGAGAGAACGGAGCGCCAAACGCTACGGTCTCTACATACCTCTTTCGCCTCGACCACTGTCATCAACCTCTTCA
>DWMY01002764.1:0-11218 GCA_018249775.1 Heliconius hecalesia formosus
CATGTATTATTCCGAAAAGCAATAAGTAATTACAATAGGTAATTAGCATATAAGTCTGTAGGTACAAGTGATGTTGGTGTTGATATCATTAAATATGGAGTGAAAGTATACACATATATTTTGTGGCATGCCTGTATTTATAGTAGCCAACTTTTACTTTTCCACACTATAATATATAAAAAAAATGACATAAATACTCTTATGCCAGCATATTAAGATATATTATGGTCCACTACCTCTTAAGCTTCTTAAGCTTAAAGACCTTAGTAGTTACTGAATATTTCATAAGTTCTTTAATTATAAATGTTATGGAGCAACACTATAATATGTAACAAATATGTTTGTTTTTATGTAGTAAAATATCAAAACAAAACACTTGTATAAAATAGAATTAATTCAAAATGAACTCAGATCTAGTCAGATGATAATGGACTTGTTTTTCGCAAGCAAATATAAACACCTCGCGTTGTTTTCCAAACTCAATACAAAGCTCATATTTTGGGTAAACGGCATTAAATTAGACAGCAGACTCAATGGAATTTGTGCCATACCTTATTGTTACTGTAGAAATATATGTACTTTACGTGGCTTGGAAGGTAAGTATTGTGAACATGTAACTCCACAGCAACCAGAGTCAAAAGTATTAAATTTCTTCTTTGAGAATAAGTCAAAGAAAAATATATTTATGTCTCTTAAACTCAATCCTTTTGCAAAAGAACTCGTACAATTTGTTTAAAGTAAATAAGTTAATAGGGTAGAATGCATTTATACGAGATTTTTCTCACATTTTAAACTACGCCACATTAAAGTTGTAATCCTATTTCATGTTGGACAAGCTCAAGTTCTGTTGTAAAAGAGGTAATCGGATTTTGGGATTTAAAAAATAGTATACCAAGACCAATGTAGCCAATTTTAAAAGACAACTTAACTTTAATACTCTATAATCGTTGTTTTTTTGCCTTCATAGAAAATCTTCGAAAAGTAGTAGTTACTTAAAATATGCTCCAGCTTCACGCTTTATTCCGTACACAGCAGGGTATTCAGAGGGAACCTAGTGTTAAGTCACTCTGTTCCTCACTTTCCGCCGAAATGTGGAGGCATTGAGTTTTGAGTGGCGGAACTTAACGCCGTGCTTTGCCTCGACATCAGAGCGAATAAATGAAAAATAAATTTAAATAAATATTTCATTACATCGAGTTGAGATCGAACCCATAACCAATCGCATTACAGTAACACTTTGCACCTACGACATAACTGGCCGATTAACATCTATTTAAATAGTTAAAATCAGTATAAATAAAATCCGAGTAAAAATAAAAAGGTAAATTGCTCCAATGAGCTAATGCATCGCAGTAGTACTTTAGCGGTGAACAAGACACGGCTTGCGGACGGTTATCACACGCCTTTGCATATTAAAGGCACCAATCACGGCTCAGAGAACGCCGCTACTTATTACTTCCATTGCTAAATACTAAAGCCTCTGGAAACAGACGAGAAGCCAGATTAATTACTAGGAGACCAGTCGGGACGGAAAATATGTGAAAAATTTACAACACACACATTTCGCTTCAATGGCTTTTTTGTGGTAGACAATAATGTACGTGTGATTTATTATATTTTTTTAATTTCTTGATACTTAAAACATGAAATAATTCGGTAAAAATATAAAAGAGTATTCTCAGCTAAATAACGTTAGCTTCGTTTATAGATAAGAAAAGAAAATCTTCGATGAAATGGCTCATTTCCGTATGATGAGTGCCTACTGCGCTCAGGGGTTGCTAGCGGATTCCCGCTGTGGCGTATGCTTATAAAAACACACATGGCATTGACTTGTCTTATTCAACGTAAATATACTTTTTATTATACATAGGCTTTATATATTATAAAAGGAAATCGTAAAAACACATAACAATATTCATAGGTTCCGAAAGTTTTCTCTGCCTGCTAATCGCGGGATACAGCGTGAAGCTAAAAATAAACATATTGTTGATGGTAAAAATACAGTTATAAAGAACATGTAGCATATTAATCTACAAGGTTTCAGATGAAATGAGAGCGATGTGCCGGTGGTGGTGGTACGTAATGTGTTTTTCTCTTCAGTTAAGTAGCATGTAATACTCGTATAAAAGATTACTAGAATTGCTCTTGGGACTTTCTGTTATACACGGCAGTAGGTTGTCATATAATAAATACTTAATTCGAGTAAGTTACCATAATGTTTTAGATTTTTTATTTCACTTACTTTCATTTCCGGAGAAAAAATGTCATTTTGATGGCGTAAAAAAATGTCTTAAAAAGTAAGAAGCCATGTATTTACATAAAAGGCTAAAATATGCTTGCGTCCTAATTATAATTGACATAGGTTAATTTATGTAAATTATCTATTATGATACTATATTAAAGAATTTGTGTATAAAAAAGCTAAAATACATTGAAGCAAGAAGTGATGTTTTTATTTAACCTTTTATTTTATAGAGAATAGCATATTTTTACAAATAATGGACGTTGTCGGCACAAATGACGATGTGAAAAAACATATATTTCTATTTTTATTATTTGTATAATTTAATTTTGAATTAAGAAATATTAATTCCTTTATGTATGACTCACATATAAAAACATTCTTTTACATTTTTCTACATTTTTCTAACCCATAAATATTAAAAAAAATCAAAACTTCTATCGTAACAAAAGATATTTAGAATAAAAAGTCACATTTTTATACTTAAAAGAAATAAGAATATGTGGCAGAACGGAGACAAAATTTAACATAACAGCTTGCCTTTTAAAATGTTTTATGTATATAAAATTTATAACATTTCGACTTCCAGCGTCGTTTATCTTTATATCGCTGTAGAACTACTATAAAACGTATAAAAATTAACGCTACGCTACGTTTAAGCTTACATTAGAAATTTATTCTATAAAAATAACCCATTCAAGTCACAAAGATTTACGATTTTACAGGTAAGCTTTCTGTCCATGCTAAAATAAGATACTTCTTAAGTTCCATATAGGCAAAAGTTATTTTAACTTGTAAAATAAACGTACTATTTTAATAAAGTCAGATATTGATATTGAATCCAGTTTGTGTGTTTAAGTAGAAACGGAGCGGATCTAAAATACGTAGTTTAAAATTAAAGATCAAATTTGAAAACCATTTCGACATGTTATAAGAGCTATTTTCGCCCCACTTAATGGAACAAAGAATCTGGCATATACATTACCGTACCTGCACTCGCATACTAATTAAGGCTAGGCTATCCTACACTCACGAATGTTAGAATGGAAAACCTACACTAAGATACCTCAAGGCGAGGCGTACTCACATTTCTAGGTGTTCTTATTTATATGTATATGAACCATGTTTGTTCAGTGGACAGCACCATTTGTGCTCGTAAAGAAACGCAATTAAAATATATATAATTTTACTCTGTTAGGATTGTATGATTTATTTAAAACATTTGTTTGATATCATAACCATAGACACTGATGGCCTTGTTCCTAAAGCCGTTTTTGGCTGCCGAGGGGATGTGTTTTATTTTTATGTTACATATATAAAATGAAAATCAATATTGTATTATTTTTTAAGCCTTACGCTATATCCCACAGATAGCAGGGTAGGTAGGTAGGGCATCTAGTGTTAAGATACTCCGTTTTCCGCCGAATACTCGAGGCATTGCTTAGAGCGTGAAAATGGAAATATCCAGTATTTCATCCCACCGTATGGGAATCGAGCCCATAACCGTCGCGTTTACAGTCACACGTTGCGTGTGCCCCTGCGCCACGAGGGCCGGTCTGTATTATTAATGGTATTTTAATTTTGTTTATTTATTTTAGGACAGGGAGGAATATCTTAGTGATTAGCTATTCCATCTTATATTTATATCTTATGTTAATATCGCTTCAAACCGTGACAAATAATGTCACATATAAATACAAAACGAAACAATTTATACTATTGAGCTTTCTATAGATAAGAAAATTCTATAGATAAGTGGCTTGCTCAATATCTAGAATATACTCGTATTAAATAAGCAAAGTTCATAGATACCGCTTCCAAACTATGAGTTGAATATCAATTTCCATGAAATTCTCCATATACAATTTAAATTATACAAATTAAATTAATATATCTTAAAGATTTTTATTATAAAGTATTTTAAATATGTTTAATAAAAATTAGCCTTAATTAGAAAAAAGTACTTGTTATAGCCGCTTATTGCAAATATTTAGTACCTAATAGATTTAATATAAAACGAATTGGATGTTTAAATTGAGTAATTACTTGCTGTTACAGGAGTGAGACCATTAATGAGTCATTAATTTTAGTATAAGGATTTAGAGCAGAGTGATTACTGGTTTGGACAACCTATTAATTCTGCATGTTTGTGACAAATTAGATGACCTATATTTTACACATCTCTATTATATAGTAAACAATCTTTTAAAGAAAAATATAAACGTGATAAATGGGTATGAAAAAACAAAGAATTAAAATGCATCAGCTGGTTGGCTAAGAAAATCCTCAGTAGTAACTACCCAGCATGGAGTTCTAGATGAACAGATAAAAGATAAGAAATAATACACCCGGTCATATTTAGCCTGTAAATCAAAATATTTCATGTATTTTGATAAAAAATATTTCCATAATAGAGCTTACATTTGAATTTTATTGTAGCTCTAACAAATATTAACCAAATCGTTCGAGTGGAAAATGAAAAAAGGTTTGACAACGGTAATGATGAATGAAGTCCCGTCACTCACCACATAAGGAGTGAAAAATACAAGCGTACGCCAATATACTGTGTGTACATTATTTGCTGTGTTATTTATAAAATAGTATACCAAATTAAACAATAAAAAAAAGCGTTGAGGGCAAATTATCTTTGTTACTTTATATTATTCCTTATTATTTAATTCATATCAAAGTAAAATTTTATCAAAAGACATTTTACTATAAAATATAGGTAATTTACATGCCTATATTTTTCTATTTTTTTCATATATGTAAATATATGTATCTACTTATGTAAAATAAAACATGCTTATTAAATTTATAAGACCATATGTGGCTTTTAAACTTTAGAAACGTTCCAGTATTATCGCAACAAAAAAAAACGTTAAATGCTGGAGATGTTAAATGAAGCAAGAAAATTTACTCTCTTTAGATAGAAAATAAAGCTGGAAATTACCGTCTCCACCTGAATGCGCAGAATATTTAAATTCAGTGATATAATCGTCCATATTTAAATACGCCAGTAGGCTATAAGTAATAAATTTTCCATTGACGACGAGACGAAGAATTGAACAAAAACGGTTCTTGTTGAATTCGCAGGCCAACAATAGATAATTTATCGCAGCCGGCTCAGGCACGCCGCTTGTGTAAGAAATTGGTTGAACTTCACTATTTTTCAAAAGTGAACGAATTTATTCGAAATAAATAACTTTGTGGCATTCATGATAACATAGCTTTTGGATAAATTTTCATGTTACGTATTTTCTTATTTCTTGTGATATATAATTTTAAATAGTAAACCAAGTATTAATATGAATGATTAATATAAAGATCATACTTGGAGGTTCATATTAAAAACTGTGATATGGATAATAATAAATAAAATGTAAGTAGTCTCCTTAGTTCAGTAGCTTGTATTTATTTCGTTTCAGACCAAGTTGTTATTTAATTTACTTGTTTATATATGCGACAAGCTTGAAAAGATATAAATTGTTTAATGATGTTATAAGCTGATAGTAAAAGTTTTAAAGATAAAGTTTGTTTTATACTTTATAGCGCATTTAATTTAGAAAGAGCTTGTTTCTAAAATATATATTTTTTATTTAGTTATTTTCCACCATTTATTTTATTTGACACCAATATTACTAGAAATGTATTGAAAAAATTAGGTGTTCGTCCACTTTAGATTTAGAGAATGACATCATACAAGTATCATACATTATCATCATAAACTAAACATATATACAAATATCAACGCAACCTAGTTTTATCGCTTAGTACTTATCTATTATCGCGTAGTTAGACTCCGCTTACTATCTAGCACTAAAATATTAGTCGAGACGGATCAAACGAGTTGAAAACCGATGGAGTTGTGTCGTTCCATCATTAGATCAATTCCATGTCATAATAATTTTGCATTGTCATCCGATTTAAACACACATGCATGCAAAATTTTACTTGCAGGATTTGATTTCAGACAAATACTGGAACAGGTGAAACTAAAAAATAAATAGTAAAAAATCAAGAAATCTAATTGCAAGTCAATCGTATTACGTGGATAGTTTTAGAAAAGGAATCTGCCTATAAGAATGCTTTCTTCGCGTGCACTATAATAACAATTTGACTTTTTTTTAGCTTTAGGCTAAAACGTGAGCTCATCCACGCCTTTCTCTCTGGCTAGTATTCTAGAGACAAATCCCTAGTTAGACAGCCGGAGAGAATGGACCGCCAACCGCTGCGGTAAAAACAAAGTCGGTAACTACTTGTCGTTGCAAATATATTATTTACTTGCGACCCGCTCGTGGCTTCACCGGCTTGAACTGTACTATAATTATTTAATTACTAATCTGAATTATTTTCGTGTTCTAATGTTATAATTTTAAGTTTTAGGCAATATTAATATATTGCCTAAAACTATACTGGAAAATATACTGCCTAATGGTAGTATATTTTTCAATAAAAGAGTTATTTTGTAGCAATTTTACCGAACAAAATTCTTTTAAATTGATTGTTTTTTTTTATCTAAAAAAAAGTAAAATGCAAGTTGTCGCCATATTGCAAACCATTTAAACAACATATGTATATTAGACAAGTAACGCAAAAAAAACGAATACACACAGAGATTAACATAATACAATAAATTATTTGTAATAGCATAATTTAACCGTATGACAACTTCGTCGTTTTGTGTAAAGAACCTATGGTTTCGTGATCTGAACAAACGGAACGGTTTTCAACCTTGGTATAAAAAAAACTAATTAAAAGTGCGGTTCGAACATAAAGTAGAGCACAAACGCAATTTAGTTTAATAAATTAATAATAATAAATTTAAACATTTTAAGTAGGCGAAAACGCGGGCGGATCGCTTCTTTCCTTAGCATTAATTAGGGCAAAAACTGTAACTGTAAAGACAAAATAAAACACAAAATAAGTAAACTTGTGCGAGGAACCATTTCAAATAAATAATTAAAATTTATAATAATTGTTTCATAAAATGGCGAAACTTACAAGAACAGATAGGAAATATTAAAGAGTCGGGTAACCGCAGAGTCCCTTCTGTGATATTAGTTACTAAACAAATATAAACAGGTCCAACTAGACTAATAATAGTTGACGTTAATTAATATATATAACTTGAAATTTGAATTTGTTATCATAAGAATATAGGAATAAAATATGTTAACGTTCATTTTTGATCCTAAAACGTTACAATTACATAAATTAATTTCAATCTTCTCCTTTAAAACAGTTTTTATCCATTCTTATAACTGTTTTACGAAGAACCTTCTTTCATCTCAAAAAGTCATTTCACTGCTTATTTCATTTCGCGATGTTATTCGTTTAATATAAAAAGATTTGTTTCTTTGAATAACCCTAAATTTATCCCTCAAACGAATTAGGAAAGGATTTTGTTTCAGTTATAATTTATGATATCATTTTATATTACAATCATTATGTTAAGCTGTAATTGCGTCGCTATTACTATATTAGCTATCCGTTTCTAGCATTGTTATTAGTATAATGTTATCTCGGTGTTACGAACTGAGCAGTGTACACTGGAGTACAGCTATTACTTTACAGGCTAAAAGGTTCTCGAGATTCGGCTATACGAAACGCGATTGTTGTATGAGGAGGTCTATTCAGGCTCGCTAGTGACTGGAATCGCTGATAACCTTTCAACTGAATGTTACAAACTTTTTTACACCCCAAGGAAAAACGACAATTCATGAAAATAAAAATAAGTATAAAAAAGATTAATGTTCTAAATCTATTCATTGTGTCAAACTGTATATTTTACATTATAAGTTGAGTATAAACATTCTTCAAATAATAACTGCATAACATTTTTTTCTCTAAAAACTTGAATATGGCACTATGTTTATATGGCAAAATCACGATTGAATTTATGTTATTCGATTACTTAAATACAGTTAATTGGCTAAAGAATACGAAAGTATGCAGAATGCATGTGAGCGTATGAAAAATTGCTTCGAACGAGGGCACACGCCTGAGAAACAATTGGTGCGCGTCGCAATATGTTGCTGAAATATGGAAACTCACTCACTACCATTCACTTGAGTGAAATTTAAATATTTGATCTAATGTTTGTAGAAAGTAATATAGAATAATATGATAAGTGGCACTATATAGGCCAGTCGAAGCGCAGGGGCACAAAGTGTGACTGTAAACACGACTGGTTGTGGGTTTGATTCCCACTAGATTAAATGAAATATTTATTTAAATTTATATTGTCATTCCTTTGCTCTGGTGCCGAGGTAAAGCGTTCGATGGTGAGTTCCGCCGCTTAACGCAATGCGTCCAGAATTCGGCGGAAAGTGGAGATCAGAGTGTCTTGGCACTAGGATCCCTCTGCCTACCCTGTGCTGCTGTGTGCGGGATACAGCGTGAAGCTGATTTAACACTAAAACAAATATTTTTTCCATATCATTTCGGTTAAAGTAATGAACGAACTAGTATAATATAATCATCTATTAGTGCGTCATACACTCCCAAGGAAACTACATACCAAATTACAGCTTTCTGCGCCCAATATTTTATTCTGTACATTGTGTCTGTGAGTCACTTGGTTAGAGATGAACATAGTTTTTTATAAATTTAAAACATAGACAGTCAATTCTTAAGTTCTCTAAATATTATATGCTATGTAGATGATAATTTTATTAATGGCTACAAGTTATACATATGTGTCACTTTTCTACTTATTAAAAAAGTGAAAATATAAACATCTGTGTATTTCACAATGGTTGTAGCGCCATACCCAATCCTTGCTCGTCGAGCGTATTTATTAGAAACCCATCGACATTTGAAGGCGTAATAAAGTATTTATTGACAATGCCCATCAATAGCTTTTCTGGATCTCGAATTTCAAGCTCCAATTTATCTAGCAAATATGAGATAAAAAAGAACTTTTTTGTTAGATATTTTTTGGCTTTACATAGGTTCGTTACGTTGTTTTATTCTTTATTTTGGAGTAGTGAATAGTAAACAAGTACTATTATGTTACGCAAATATCTAGAACGAAGACAGTAATGTTAGTGTTAACACTTTTAAAATAATTTGGCAACATACGGTACATCATATTTACAAATATTTAGTTGGTTTTGTGATAAATCTATATAAATCACTCAATTAGTTAAAACTAATTATCATTTAAAATTGGTCAACAATCGGATTTACCCACCTCTATACGAAAACAGTGGCTAACTGGCACTTCATCATTTTCATTAACATTAATGAAGCAATTGCTAGTTGCAGGACAATAACATACATTACGATAAAAGCGGTTTTTTATTATTTTAAAACAATGCTAGAGCTCCTAAAATAAATACATTAAGCTGGCGCCGTCAGTCGTGGGCAAGTACCGTAAGAGATATTTCCCAACGTGCATTTTCGCCGCAAGTCGGTTTTTCAATTTATTTCCCCGTTTTAGCTGAGTGACGCCATAATTACGACACCACTGCGCGAGCCGCAAAATCCACACGCCGATTATTTTTAGATTTATTTAAAATGGATTATATTATGTTTATTTGTTTTGGTTTGATACCACATTAGGAAAGTTGGTGTCTTTAAATGTAATGTTTCAATATCTATTGAAAAATTTTTTAAATATAGCATTAAGTGAATCGTCACTAGGTTGTTTCTATTTATAACTAAAATTAAAATAACTTATGTGAACAGAAAAAATATGTCCTATTTCATTTTAGCAAGTAAATTATTAACTTATCACAGAAAACGAACAGATAAAGAAATCATAACTGTCATTATAATTTTGTGCCTAACTATAAAACACGTTTGTTTATTTTTTACATAATAGTTCAGTCACGATCAATTCTTTTTACATACAAAATGATATTCAACAAGAGTAAGTGAATCCCAACTTTCTAAAGACAAATGAAATGGGATACCATAGAAGAACGACAACAATATAAGGACGCGATGGAAGTTTAACATAATTTTACGGTAGAGTTGGCGCGCGCCGAGAGCCTCTGGGATACGAGGCATAGTAGAGTACAATTCCCGCTATAGCCGTGCGATAAAAGAGATTGAGCTCACTTCGTCCGTAATAAGTAAGCCCAGCTACTCAATGCTTCAGACAGTCGCCGTTTCGATCAAAAAGTAAACTTAGTCTTCAAATAAAAAGATCTGCGACTCCGTTTGCGACTCGTTCCGCTAAATGACTTGTTGTAGTACTTACTAAATAATAATACCTCTTGTTATTTTTCGAGTTGGGTAAGTATAGGAAGCGTGGCGCCAGAGAAGGCGTGGCGTTCAGTGATTTTCATCTACTATAGCGAATCGAGATATTCTAAGTTACTGGATTCCTAGGACGGATAGAATTTACTATCTAAAAATTAACAAATTACTATCTAATATTTATAATGCTTAGCTGTTATTAAAGCTTTATATATTGGTCACCGTAATTATAATAATAATGTAATGACAGTCTAATTAATCATATTAATGGATATAAGTTATTATAGAATTTATATATAAACTACACCAGAGCGAAATGAAAAACGAACTTAGTCGCGTCACATTTTGGGGCCCTGCGCCACGACTCATAATAAAACAATTTATCAATAATATTATAATATTAACTTTAGCTAATGCTCTTGTCTGCGCGCTCACTTGCACTAACATATTCTATTCATTTCACAGTCACTAGTCAATATAGTTCTTCCTTTGTTATAGCGCAGTAGAGACCATCATACTGAATAAGTGAACCGATTACAATGAATTGACAGACGTCATTTTGAAGTAGATACACGAAATCTGGTGCTCCTTTAACTGTCATCCGTAGATTCAGCTTCCGGCTTCAGAATTTCAAATACTTACATTGAAAATAGAAAAAAGTAAATGTGTCAATTTTATAGAGTAATTTACATTCATAATTATAAGCTATTTTCCCTCATGCTATTTATTAATATTTTAACGCTTTTGGATTAAACGGGGCTAGTA
>DWMY01002765.1:0-11218 GCA_018249775.1 Heliconius hecalesia formosus
AATACGTGGCTCATACAGTTTTAGTATTTGTTATGACATGACATTTGACAATTCTTCAAGCTGTAAATTGACAACTGTGTTTCTATAGTACTATTTTAATTGATAGTATTATAGTGTATGTTTAAACGGAAATGAGTCTTATATGTAGTACAATTGATATTAATATCTTATGCACAAAAAACGGAAAAACTTTACTTTTATAATAAGCTTTCATTGAACGGTATAAGCGTTAAAAAAACTGTACAACAATCTTGATTATTACCTAGCCATTTAGGTATGTTATCAACGAATTTATAATATATTTATTGAGTACGCCATACTACTATATATACTTTTTCGTATCAAAATCAGCGCCTGAGTGAAAGTAATATCAAAGTATTTCTCAGTTAACTTGCAAACTAAAACAATAGTTATGGCGAAAATTATATTGTTATGTTTTTTACAGAATGACGCACAAACGTAAGAGATTAGGACGGCCCCCAGGATCTAAAAACAAGAAAAACAAGAACTTAGAGAACATCATTAAGAACGAAGGTGACTCTGATGAATGTACACACGTTTGTCCTTCTTGCTCAATATCTTTTAATACAAAATTAAGTTTGAAAGATCACCTTAAAACTTGTAGGAAAACGGTTTTGGATGGTGTTGATGTTTTAAAGGTAAGAATTTATTAAAAGATTATTACAAGTCGATTTTATGGCAACTGTATTGAAATTACTTAAATTTTTAGCCTACTTATAATTGTAAGCAATGTCCCAAAAAGTTTCAATTTAAGAAAAACTATACAACCCATCTAAAAAATGCTCATTCAAAGACACAGGGAAGCCTTTGGATTTGTCCTGATGTTGTAAAGGTAAGAATTTACTTAAAGAATGTTACAAGTTGATTTCTTAGAAGCTGTGTTGACATTTCTTTATTTTTTAGCCTACTTATAATTGCAAGCAATGTTCCAAGAAGTTTCAATTTAAGAAAAGTTATACAACCCATCTACAAAATGAACATTCAAAGACACCGGGAAGCATTGAATGCTCAAAATGCTCTGTTAAATGCCCCAATGAAGAAGTTTTATCAAAACATATTAAAAACGTACATGAGAGGGAAATATTTGAATGTGAGCACTGTGAAAAAAAGTTTGTGAGACGTTCACATGTGTTACGACATTTGTTACAAAGGGGTTGTGATGGTAGAAATATTGTTGTACACCCATGTGAAGTTAGTATCTTTTATTCCACATATTATTTATAATATTGTAGACCAGTTGTGGTGCAAGGGCATAAAGTGTGACTGTAAATGTGATGAGTTTTGGGTTTGATTCCCACTCGAGAACATGCAACGCTTCCAGAATTTGGCACTAAATGGGGAATGGAGTGTCTAAATACTAGGTTCCCTCTGCCTAATCTGCTGTGTGCGGGTTGCAGTGTTAAGCTATATTACTATATTTTTTGTTTTTTTACCTAAATGTATAATTTTCATTTGTTTATAATTCTAGATTTGTTCTGCAACATTTACAAGGAGAGATAATTTGGTGGTACATTTGCGGACACAACATTTATCAAACGAATTCTTTAACTGCAAGTTCTGTGATTTTCATACGAGAAACTTTTCAAAACTGATTATCCATAATATTACTAACCATACAGGTGCACTTTTATTTAGTAATTATTTTTTAATTAAATGTTGATATTATATACAAATGTATGTGACAGTTATTGGCTTGATTTCAATTAATGTCTCAAAAATTGAGTAATGCATGTTGATGGAATATTTTACTGCTACATTTCTTCTGCCTACTATACTATATGTGGGTATATATAAACCTTAGATGAAAGAAAATCAGATATAAAATATATGATTTTATGTATGTGTGTCCTTTTAGAAACTCCACATTTTGAATGTGACCACTGTGGCAAAGTGACTAGTTCTCGTGGTGCTATGGCCAAACATTTAGAAATACATGGAGAAAAAAAGTTTTCATGTGATGTGGTAAGTAAAATATAAGGCTTAACTCAACATATTCTCTATTAAAAACCAAACTGATGATGCAGATTCTCATTTAGTGTAGACTGGAGTAGACTAGGGGCCATTGTGGTACAGTGGGACAGTCTATGACTGTAATCATGATAGTTGTGGTTCATTTTTCACTTGATAAAATTCATGAAAAATATAAAATTATTTTCCTTGCTCTAGTAAGAAGGCACAGCGCGGCAACGAGATCTGCTATTCAACATGCAATTTTTCAAAAACAGTGCAACAATACAAAAAACTAGGTTCTCTCAACCTACACTGCTGTTATATGCAGGGTACAGCTAAAAGAAAATTATAATATAATATTGTACTCAAACTTGTAAATATTTTATTGTATTTTATTTTCTTTATAATAAAATATATTTTTGTATTTTTTAAATGCTGAACATGAAAAGGCTATGTAAGTATGACATAATTTTATTAAAATGGTATCTGTATGTTTTTGTTAATACATTTTGAAATATGACATTTTTACCAATTGAAGAAGCCTTCCAAGTTACCATAACTAGAAATATGCTATTTTATAATTTTTACCTAATATATTGAATCACATAACTCTTTGCCTTTCCTTCATCGTGTGCAATTGTGCAATAAATTAAAGAAAATAATAATTAAAGTAACTAAATATGAGGGAATGAAAGTGTCCTAATGGATGTGTTTTAACACTAAGTATCCAGGTTCCCTCGGCCTCTGGCTACTCTGATATGTGCAGGGTGAGGCTATAAAAATATAATTTTTAAAGACCTTTCTCTAGACATTTTGTGTATATAGGTTTGAAGTATTTCCTTTTTAAATTTAATTTAGGTATAAAAATCGTAAAGTGTTGACTTTGTTGTGTTGTACATGTATCCATCAAGTTTGACTACAAAGTGGCTGTGACTTAAGAACAGTCAACATATCTATTTGAGTAGCATTTTTTGCCATTACGCTACGGAACCTAATTATTTAAGCAGTAGTAATTAACAGCAAATTTAACATTGTAATTATAAGCTGTATTTTTTTTATAATTCTATAAGAGAAATATATATATTAATTTCTATTTTCAAATTTTATGCTTATGTTTAAATTTTTTACACAGTGTGGTTACAGCACTTTCACAATTGAAGTAATGCGCCGCCATGTTTATACACATTCGACAGAAAAACCATACAAATGTAAATTTTGTGATAGTTCTTACATACAGAAAGTGCAATTGCAAAGACACCTCCAAAGACATACTGGCAACCAGTGTTCAATATGTAAAGAAACGTTCACATCCAAAGCTGAGTAAGTAGTTTTTTTTTTTGCTTCACGCTTTATCCCACACTTGGCAGGGTAGGTTTGTGCCCCTCCTTGCGTCACGATGGCGTCAAATTTATTCTTTATATTTATGTCTCTAAATAAAAATAATATTGAAGGTCATATTTGTTTCATTCATCTTTACTCTAATATTGTAGAGCTGAAGAGTTTGTTTAGTTGAAAATGCTAATCTCAGGAAGTACCGGTTTGATTTGAAAAAATATTTTTGTATTTGATAGTCCATTTACTAAGGAAGGTTGTAGGCCGTTTTAAATCAATTTAATCATTTCGATGTAACCCACTGTACCTGTGTTTAGTTTGTTACCTGCCGCATTTAAGTCTGTATTTATAAACCGCTTTCAAATCTGAGATCGATCTTGAGATGCCGTTTTCATAAATTACATATCTATGAATGAAAACTGCTGATCGATCTCAGACGTTTTAAAAATACGGTTCTTAGAATGTGTGTCATACAAAAGTAAAACTTATTTTCACCTGACTATACGTACAAAACTGAAGGTAATGTCTTATAATCAGTAATTGTACATATCCATTACAATACAAATAAAATGTAGTATTGGAATACCATGCTTTAAGACCAAAATAAAACTATAATATTATAATAATTTTATTTAATACTATAATATTTTTATTCATCAATTTACTTTCAGTCTTCTTATTCACACTAAGGAACATATGGGCGTAATGAAGTTATTGTGTCCTATTGATGGTTGCTCTTATGGCAAAGCAGAGTTTGAGAATGAGAAGGCTTTACAGAGACATGTTACAATGCATTTGGATGATAAGCGTAAGTTATTTTGGTATTTATAAAGTGTTTATAATTTATAGTATCTATATATATATATAAAAGGACATGTACCTGACTGACTAAGGTAAGACGCACGCACAGCCGTAACCGCTGATGGCAGAAACGTGAAATTTGGACAGATGCTTATTTTTATAATCTGGACATCCACTAAGAAGGGATTTTTAAAAATTTTAACCCTAAAGGGATGAAATAGGGGTTGAAAGTTTGTATGGAAAAAAATTTAAATGGGCACCGATTTTAATAAAATTTTAAATTCAGACTTTTAAAAATATTTTATTGAACACGTGTTTCATGGTTTCTTAGAATTCACCCCCTAAACGTTCAAATAAAAGGTTGAAAGTTTATATGGAAAAATCTTTAAATCACCACCGATTTTTATAAAAAAATCAATTCAGACTGTTAAAAATATTTTATTGAACACGTGTTTCGTGGATTTTTTAGAATTCACCCCTAAAGGTGCAAATAAGCGGGCGAAGCCGCGCGCGCCCCTTAGTCTAGTATAAAATTGTATTCACACATGTATTTTATTTTTTTTAAACATTTTTAGTGTTATTCCACACTTAAGAAAGAAAAATACTTATTTAGAAAACGTATAAAAATTTTGAACGTAGCGGGACTCGAACCCGCGCCTCCTGGAAACCGACCAGGCGCTCTGACCGCTAAGCCATACGTTCTCATCGAGCTACGTTGAAATTTTTATACGCTCGTTACAACTTATTTATGTTGTTAGTATCTCTGTAGGGAGATTTTTACAAATTTCCTACAGAGATACTAACAACATAAATAAGTTGTAACAAGCGTATAATTTTTTTTTTGATTAATTATATTACAAGACAATTAGTTTTGTTAATATACAGGCTGTGACGCGATCGTAGGATCAACGGTTGTCTATGGATACACCTGTATGTAACGACTGTATATGGAGAACCTCAGTACCTGCCCATTTCACCACCATGTATGTTCGAGGATTTTCAGTGGCTCGGCAGATATTTGAGAATTTGTGATTTTTTGTAAAAAGTCGTATTGTTGAAAAAAATGGCAAATACAGCCAGACCTTTGCTGAGCTGCGCCTATGAAACTTGAGAGATTATTCTATACTCGTACTCGTAGTTTTTAAAATTACTTCTGGAAAAAATCATTAGTAATTTTCCCAATCGGCGAACATACATGGGGGTGAAATGGATATGTGCTAAGGCTCTCTACCCATAGACAACTGTTGATCCGTCAGAAATAAATAATGTACATCTTTTTATTTCAAATATTGTAACTGCTCAATCTAAGTGCTAATGATACACTTAAAAAAAAGAAAAAAATATATTTAGAAACATATTTTGTTGAGACATTGTGTCTAGAAGTGTCCCCCCTGTCAGCAGCGCACCAGTGCGAGGTGTGCTCGAAGCGGTTCCACAGCGAGATGAACATGCGGCGGCACATGAGCACGCACGCGCTGGAGCGGCCGCGGCGCTGCATGTACTGCGTGGCGGCGCGCGCCTACGTGCGCGGCGAGCAGCTCGTGCGCCACGTGCGCAAGGCGCACCCGCACGTGTTCCGCGAGCGCCTCGTGCACGTGCGCCAGGTGCTGGTGAGTGGGCGCCCATACCTAAACAAATTAATCAAGATACCTCAATAGTTTAGACGTAGGATTTTTTTTCATTTCACGATGTTTATACATACCTGTATTTCGTGGGACGCAGTTATGCATAGATAACGTAAACATATACTACTACAAGAATATCACTAAAGGTTAAAGAGTTTTAAACTTTGCCGCCAATACCTACGACTCGATTTCGAAATGAGGCGCATGCCGACGGTTTGACAGCATAAACCTATCAAGGGGTTGATAGGTTTATGCTGCGTGCATCGTTCTTGACACCACTTGTCGTTTTATTATACAAGGATAATTTGATTATTTATTTTATTTAAAAAAAAAACACTTTTTGGGATTTTTTTATTGTATTAAGCTTTTATAGAGTAGTTAAAGTAGTTAAGTCATTTAAAGTGCTGCTGACAAAAGCACTCCGTAGCTACTCTGACTTCTAGGAGTCGAAGGGTCGTTATAGAAAGCCGTTATTTGTCGGATTGTTTCTTTAAAAACTGTAAGAAATCATAAACGGAATATTTCTATTTAGGAAATATTCCAAAATAAATACGCCATTACATCCATTGTTCAAAAATAAAATATATAAAGGATTTACTGTTAAATTTTCTAGGGTGCTAACCTCAGAACGGAGAGGGTGAAAAAGTCCGAGTTAGAGTCAATCTTGAATGTATTGGACGCGGAGTCAGACCGTATTCTGGAGGGGTACGGCTCGGGAGTGCTATACGGCGGATTACAGGAGCAATTCGACGTAGAGGACGAAGTGATAGAGGTTATTTGGCTATATTTTTTAAAATTAATCCACGCTAAGGATAGAAATAAAAAACGTAATTTGAAGGATTCCTCTTGAAAATGACAACATCTAGGAACTTGATACATCAAGTTATTCTGTTCTTCTATTTCTATATGTCGCTGCTGCTACAGAATTCAAAAATGTGGCATTTTATATGATTATATTGTTAGAATAAATACCAAACCAAATTTTGAACTCAATACTGTCCTCGTAAACTATAAGATTTTTATAACTAATGACAAAATCCCTCATATTTTTTTTTCAGCTTCACGCTGTATTCCGCACACAGCGAGGTAGGCAAAGGGAACCTAGTGTTAAGACTCTGACGCACGCTATGTATTTTTAGTTAGGTACAGAACGTCGGGCTGTAAGCGCGTCAATTCCCCGCTAATTTCGCGGTAATAAGACATAACGCGGTCTCGAGCCACTTAACACGCAATGTATTAAGAATGGCCAAAAATATGGGTACAGAGATTCTTAGCACTAGGTTCCCTCAGCCTACCCTGTTATGCGGGATACAGCGTGAAGCTACGATATTCTAAAATATTTATATTTTGTACAAGGTGGAAGTCAACTCTCCCTTAATGTGCGAAGAGGAGTTAATAGACAATATCGGAAAGCTGCTCTCACAGCTTATCGATAAAGATATGTTGGAGTGCTTCGGGTGGCCCGATGCAAGTGTTGATGAGGTATCAAGAATTTACTATCTATTATACATTTGAAAATTATATTTAGATAAAGCATAATCTATAAATTATGTCACAAGAATCGTGGTGCAGGTGTACGTGACTGTAAACGCCACCGATAGTTGGTTCGATTCACTCTCAAGGATATTGTATTTCTTCGCTCTGGTGTCGAGGCAAACCGAGGCGTAGATTTCAGCCACTCCTCAACAGGCAATGCCTCCCGAATTATACACACACATTCATATTTTGTGTAGTCTAATAATAAATTTCTTCTTTCTATAGTTTCTTTGAACATTGAGAACTTTTGTTTTTTCTTATTACTGTTTTTTTTTGTTTCATTATATTCACACTGTATATAGTAGAGAAAGCAAAAGCACAAATTACCAAGACACTCCGCTTTACACTTCCCTATATATTAAGGATACAGTGTGGAGTTAAAAAATATAAGCAACAAAGTATTTATTATTATTCTTCTACAGGTATTAGAAAGAGTCATAGAAAATTGTGGTGCTCAACCTGCAAACAAAGAAAAATGGACCAGAGTTCAATGTCTAAGGGAGAATGCTAAACATCTGTTTTTATATGTAATAGAGGATAAGAATATTGCGAAAATGCTCGACAGCCACACTATAGACCAGGTTATTACGCATATACTGGCACAAGTGTGCAAGTCCAATGATGATGATGATGATGATGATGATGACAATGATGGTGATAATGATGATGTTAAGGGTAACATAAAAATTAAATAAATAACGTGATAATATTTTTTATTAAATTTTACAAAAAGGCTGGGATGGCGATGATGATGATGATGATTTACTATATTTTTTTCATTTAAAATGTTCAAGACATTTATTTATTCATAGACCGGAGTGCAATTTCTCAAACAAAATACTAAACATATTTGTTATCTGTAATAGATGATAAGAGTATTGCGAAAATGGTATTTCGCTATTACGCATATACTGACCAAGTGAGCAAATGCGATAACGGGGATGATGAATGTAGTGAGATGGATAGAATCGAGGGTAGCATTAAAATCAAATTTGATACATTAATATTTTTTATTACAGTTTGCTATTTCTAATTCTTAAGCTTTAAATGTCGTGAAATTGTCAGCAAAAATGAGAGACTATTTCAAGCTTATACAAATCTACGACATTAAAAACTTCCAAACGTAAAAAAAATTACAAAAACCATCCAAGTGCGAGTTGTACTCTCGCATGAAGGGTTCCGTACTATGATCTATAAAAAGAAAATCACGTTTGTTGTATGGGAGCCCTTAGATATTTATTTCATTCTGCTTTGCTTTATTTTGCCGTTATATTGGCAGACAGAGATAAATTATCTGTGAAAAATTCAGCTGTCTTGTCAATCACAAGTCATGAGATCCAACCTGGTGAAAAACGGACAGACACAACTCTAATAATTGTAGTTTGCATACTGTAGGCATATTACATATAAAAGGTTTTTATTTTAAATATTTAAGATTTGGTTTGATCATTTCATTAGTAGTAGGTCTTTTAAGGGAATTTAATATTTACTTATTGACTTTAAATCTTACAAAAAAATATTGAAATGGAATATATACAATCTATTATTATATTTTTGACTTTTTTTAATTAAATACAAATCTATGTGTTTGTTCTGGAACTGGAACGGAACTGGCTATGGTTATTATGGAACAAAATATTTTGATGTTAATATATGTACATATCGCACCCCCGACGCAACACTGTCACTTAAACTCAATTAGTTAGATGTGTAAAAATCTGCCTTCGTGGTGCCTCTGCACTGCTGCTGCACTTGGTGCATCAGCCACACTACTGTATTACAAATAGTTTCTGCGAGAGAGAGTAAGAGTAAGAGTGGGTCTTTGTGGTTTTGCCGCAAATCGTACACACACATTGTCCCATTGTGCTGTTGGGCACACACAGTCCTCCAAGCGGAATACGAGTCCTGAAGCCACAACGTCGTTAAGGTACTATTGACATTTTATTTTAATAATTTTGGAGCTATAATGTCTTAATTCGATACAATTGTGGCGTCTGAGAAATACTCAGATAAAAAAAACAATTTTATAGTTTACTTTCGCAACAATAACGACCCTACTATATGATTATAGCCCCCACGAAACGTAAGATAAAATCAAGTTGAATTAAATATTTCTATGGTAAATGAATCTGTAACATTTTTTTTTAAATTTAAATGCTATATCACGTATATATCATTAATGGAAATAAGGGTATTTTATTAAAAAACATTGCCCTAATTTTTATAGATCTTTAAATTTTTTAAAGACGAGGTAAACTATTAGTAATATGGGCAGTTGTCAGAAAAATAGTTAACAATGTTATACCCAAGGAAACTTCTTCATGTATGTTTACCACCAGCAAAGTTACCGTTCATATTAAATGCTTATTATAAAAATAATTTCCGGACACTGGATATAGAACATCAAAATGACTTCTCTGGCATCGATTCGAGCGATTACATTAAACTGCCACCTAATTCGTCTTCTAACATATAAAAACATTTCTAAGACTGTTCAGTGGATTTACCACATTCGAACAGCATTTTATACAGCATTCTTTTAGTTTACTAAAGACAACAGTTTAAAAACTTGTTAAAGTATACAGTAAATGAAATATAGTTTACTTATTAGGTATTTGTTTTTATTTTAGTCACAATTGATGGTGTTTCACACTTTAAAACCATAGATTAGTGCTATTATAATAATATTAAAGAATAATTTATGAAACCGAGACTAATATTATGGATATTGCATCACATCTTGCATTCATTGATAAAGTTTATTATTTTATATTACGTATGTTAGAAAAGTGACAGTATTACATCGAAGGTGCGATATATATTGTATTGAATAAAATTAATAAGAATTTATTATCATATTCTTTTATGTTTAGATACTGTAGTGATATGATGAAAGTTGTTGAAATCATATATTATGTAGGTATACTTATATGATTTCAACAACTACTACTAACTCTTATCAAGGCAAAATTAAGTGTTTATATGAGAAACTGTTATTGCCAAAATTGTATTTTTATCTGATTTCGTAAAATTGTTCAGAAATGTCATTGAGCAATTTTTCTGTTATTATGCTTCACAATATCCTGTATATATTTAGTCAGAGGGAACCTTGTGCTGAGACACTCCCGTTCCGCACACACCGTCCAATTACACATTGCGTGGTGAATGGCGGAACCCAACGCCATTATTTGTTTTATCACCAGTACGTGGATGGAAATGAAAATAATTAATTTTCATGCATGTGAATGGGACTGTCAGGTTTAGGTTACGGTTAGGCTCCGTGCCGCTGCGCCATGACGACGGACGCAATATGTTTAATATGTAATTACACATTTCTTTAAACAAATTAAAACTGGACTTCTAAACTATTTATTGAACTTTATACTATAGTACATTACTTCATATCCATACAGTAAATCGTTTTTTTTTTTACTATTTCAATTTATCATTAGGAAATAATTGCTCATGACATTTATTTAGTTAATTTACTTGTGCACATTACATTTTCTACATTTTCATATATCACTGGTGGTTTGATAAGAGTTTGTGTTATTTATTTTAGATAATAAAATATATTAAAATAAGCTGACTGGTTTAGGGGTTAAAAACATATATTTTATAGCACATCGGATATATTTGGATATTTTTAAAAATATTTTAGTTTATTGTTGTTACTTACTTTTGCTTGCTACACGTCCTTTTTCTAATAATTTCATTGACTGTGTTTATAATCATGTATACGCCATTGAAGATGTGAGTATATAAATTTACCAAAAATTCACAGAAATATAAGGGTCAAGCAATTGTATTTAGTGCTTAGAATTGTTTAATATTTTATCATATAAGTGCCTTATTGTTCAATATTTTATCATATAATGTTTTAATTCTTATCATTGTTACTTTAAAAAATATAATATGCCACTGTAGTGTTATTATAGAATTGAAAAAAAAAA
>DWMY01002766.1:0-11217 GCA_018249775.1 Heliconius hecalesia formosus
AGGCGCTTATTTTCTTTCGGAGTTGTTAACTGCGTTCATTTCGATATTTTTGTTTATACGTCAACGCCTTTAAAGTCGTTATAACCGGACAATTATGTATTGTATATTTATTTCGAAAATGTTTAAAAATTTTGGACCTAGCGGGATTTGAACCCGCGCCTCTTGGACAGATTTTTAGAATCGTGGGTTCAGATCCCGTTACGTTACTATTTTTTTTCCTAAGTTTGGACTTAGAGGCTTTGAAAATGTCAAATCAATTACCTTTCAAATTTCCCTCACTTAACGCGGTCAGTCGTTATAAGCGAAGTCGTAATAGTACCTTCATAGTGGCTCAATCCCAAAACCAAGCATATGGCTATAGCTACGTGTCTGCAAACGGATTGATAAACTGACTGTTGATTTGGTCGATTATTAATAAGAATATTATTCACACATACGAGTATGGCAGACGAATGTAAATTCAGTGCCCCGGAGGACATCTATAAAGAGGTTGATGACAGTGGACGAGGCGAAAGAGGTATGTAGAGAGCGTAGCGTTTGACGCTCCGTTCTCTCTGACTACCCCGCTAGGGATAAAGCGTGAAGCTAGTTTAGTTTTTTTTTTTACTTAGATTTTATTTTAATTAAGTTCAATTAAATCAACAATATTATTACGATTGTAATTAAACTTATCTAATATCTTTTATACCTTCAGGATTGCATACCGATTCGTTTGAAAGCGGTACACATTATAAATCAGCCCTACCTGTTCAACATGCTATTTGCTATATTCAAACCGTTCATGCGAGAGAAACTTAGATCACGCATTTTTTTCCACGGTTCTGACAAGAAATCCCTATTGAAGCACATAAATGCTGAAGCTCTGATGAAGAGAGCTGGAGGTATCCTACCTGATGGTGAGATATCTGGTGAAACTTTATGGAAAATGCTGCACCATTACGAAGACAGTTTTAGACGTAAGTACCTATGATTTTTTTTATTTTGATGTAATATATTTTATTGAAAAAAAAAAAAAAATTACATAGAATTAGTAAAAAAATATTCAAATTGACAGTAGTATTATTTAAATTATATAAAGTAATAATTAATATTTAAATTTTAATCTATCTGAATTTATTTCTCTGAAATTATAATTACTTAAGCGATCTGTCCTAACGTACACGCTGATTGTGTGTTCGAATCTTACTGAGTAAAGTAATAGAAATTACTATTTAAGACATACGATATGTAAATATTTATCTGGTTCGGTTAAAAATCTGCCAATTAGTGGGGTCTTCAAAACACCAAATACTTTGCATTTATGGCTTTATTTTTTGTGCACAAATTGCGATACTTTATTTTACCGCAAATAAAGGATACAGATCAAAAAAATTTAATGCATTAAAATACTTTAGCATTTTGAAAGCTTATGTCACAAAAAAGGTTGCACTTTTCATTCGGCATACCAAATATATTTTATGATATGATATCTACATGAAAACTCATATTTCGAGCGAAATAACTCGTTTTTACATATGTATACGGGGAACGGAGTGTCTTAACAGTCGATTCCTTCTGCCTACCCTGTTATGTGCGGGATACAGTGTGAAACTGATTTTGATTTTTACTGTAGGACATTACAGTACAGTAGGCGAAAAAGCCTTATAGACATAAACGTTTTATAGTAGGTCTAAATAAATAAAAATTGGAAAAGGAAATGACTTGCGTCGTCTTGCGCATGAAAAAATTAAAAAGTTTGCAATTAACATTAATTTGACCTTATAGACATGAAATAAGAAAATATTTTTTGAGCTATATTTTCTTTTTTTTAATTTCCAGGAGCTGATTCATTTGGCTATATAACAAATAATAACAAATGACGTTAAGGCAATTCAGGAGGAATATAATGTAAGGTAACATTTATACTTATTTAGAAAACGTATAAAAAATTGAACGTAGCGGGACTTGAACCCGTGCCTCCTGGGGACTTCGATACTACGGGATACGTTATCTAAATAAGAATTTTTTTATTCCTAAGTGTGGAATAACACTTTAAAAATGTTGAAAACAGTTATATTATACGTATATTTAATGATGGAAAACCGTAAATATACATATTATAAAAAATATATTGATAATTAAATATTATTACATAATTATGAAATGCTCCTTTTTCACCAAACGTAGTGAGCATAAAGACATGAACGATGTATTTAAGATCACGTTCGTACTTTCCACATTTCTCTATTAGGCCATTTTTTTTTAAATAAGACAAGTTTAAAATTGTCGTTTGATTTAATAGTTTTAGGTAACTAGGTATGTGAAATAGAAA
Organism: Heliconius hecalesia formosus; assembly: GCA_018249775.1. NCBI lineage: Eukaryota > Metazoa > Arthropoda > Insecta > Lepidoptera > Nymphalidae > Heliconius > Heliconius hecalesia. The sequence goes on from DWMY01002766.1 coordinate 2,312, forward strand.
TATTTATTCTAACCTACTTCTTTTAGCGATTAAGAAATTTAATAACGCCTACTTTTGAATTTCAGAATTCGGTTGGATAAAGCCAAGCAGCTAAACGTTATTTTTACAATAGAAAAGTATTTTTACAATTCCCATTATTCTATAAGCTTAGATATTAATTATATACATTTTTAACGTACATAAAATATGTCACATGCAGGGTATTTAAACAACTTAATTTATGAATCAAAATCTTTATTTCATACTATGTATACATAAATTGTAAACAGTAAATGAATTTACTTATTCACTAATGTTATGGCTACTTATGTATAATTTAAAGAAAAAACTTACAAAAAATATAAAAAACTGTGATTTAGTTTTATATTTTCAACTTGGGCAAGAGGTACATATATAAGATGCAATTTTTTTTTTATGATAAATTGTATTTATTACAAAAGATAATTTGATGATTGATGCAAGTTATTTTTTATAATAAATTTATTTGCTAATTATGTTTTTATAATAAATTTTACAAAATTAAAAGTTTATTTTATTTCTTAAGATATCTTACACTTTATTTTTATTTAAAATATATAATAGAACGATGTTTGTAAAAAATATAAATTTTCATTAAAAATATTTTAAAACGAAATAAAAATACACATAAATTATAACACAACACTAGTTGTAAGTACAACTATGAATATGACATCAACTACTTTCAGTTCATGGAAACCAATAATATTTAAATTCGCTCCTCGGAACATATGGTAACAAATCATTTTAAGAAAAAATAGTCTTAAAAAAAAAGTCTTTAGTTTACTTTTAAGAAATATATTATAATAAAATAAAAAATATCTATAGAGGAGTTTGATATGTTATAAGTGTCGACTTTGTTTATTGATTTGTGCGGATACATTTTTAACTTATTAAGAACTGTCGTTCTCGAGCTGATACTTTACTTCATGAATAATGAATTAAATTGTCAAGAATTTAATATATAATCCATGAACACAGCCAAATATATTTGTGAAAGATCAAGACTTCAAGGGAAAAGGTAAATTGTTTTGTGGACTATATTTAAACATAATTTTTTTTCTATAGCCATTGGTGTTTACCAATCTTTGTTACTATTAACACTTTCCTTAATTTCTTTATTATTATAAAAGATCTGTATGATCTTAACTTAACCCTTATCAAATGACATTTTCACCAATGAATGGAGGGGTAGTATTATTATTTACTAGTTTTTGTAGGTACTAGGTACTTCATGTGTTTCTAAGATTTTATACCATTCCTACAATTACTATTTTATTATTAAAAATAAATCACAATTTAAGTTGTGCAAATGAGTTTGTTTATATCAAAGAAAAATTATTCAATTCTAATATACAGATACCGAATGTAATAAGTATTTAAGATATCACAGCCCATGTCTGGCGATATACGAGCGTATATTAGAAATATATATATGTACCTATATAAAAGAGAAAGCTTTTTGGTTTTGCTTGGAAATAGATTTCACGAACATCGCTCTCTAAAATGTTGTCGTGCACCGGTTAAGATATTTATATAAATACTAGTAAAATTATCTAATAAATTTTATTTACTAATACTTTAGTATTAGTTTGCATTTCATAATATATAATTAAAATTTAAAATATTAGCTGACGCACCTGTAAATAGGTCTAATAATCTAAATCTAAAATATAGCGATAAAGAATACGCACAGATCGTATATCAAAATATAAATAAACCCTTGATAAGTTAACAATTAGTGATGCATCTTAATATCTTACAGTAGAATATCACATTTCCTTATTAAAAATATTATTAAATAATATTACTTAAATAATTATTTCTTCTTATATCCATATTTGTTGATTTCTGAAACAAAATAAATTCAAGTTAATTTTTTTATTATGATAGTATTTACAAAGTGGACGCTTTTGACTTACAAAATAGTAAATGAATAGGTATGATAAAAAAACTAGAGCCCAGTCGTGGCGCAGGGGCATTGACTGTAAACGCGATAAGCTATGGATTCGATTCCCAGTCGAGTAAATTAAATATTTAATATTTTCATTCTGTTGTCGAGGCAAAGCGCGGCGTCGAATTCCGCCAATCAATACACAATGAGGTGGAAAATGGGAAAATGAGTGCCTTAACACTAGATTTAACCTCTGCCTATCCTTCTTTGCGCGGGATCGAAACCAATAATAACGCAGGGGCACTGCGCCACGGTTGGCTTCGTACGTACAAACGGCAAGTACGTCTAAAGATCATGTTTCAATCTCTTAATAATAATGTAACATAATAATGTGGTTTCATTTGTGGTATAATAATTGTCTTATAATTACGATGTACTCATATAAAACATCTCCGACGTTATTATACGTACACACTCCATGTACATATATAAATTAAAAATATTTGTAATACTTGTGTACTGAATTTTATCTATTAATCTTTTTTTCTCTATGTAGAAATTTTTGTTAATATTTTTGGCACATGATCAGATACTTAAAGAAAATGTTTAATAAATTATTTTTAACTATATTATTTGTCATCCATTTCTACACTTTCCGTTTTCTATAGCACAGTGTAGTATTCTTGTAGATAATAAAAAAAATATTTTATGTAAGTTGACATTGTAATATATATATATAATATAATATAATGTCAACTTTCATAAAATATTTTTTTTTATTAAATAAAAAGTCAGTTATTTTCAAAACAGCGTCACAATGGCGTTGTAATTCATTTATAAGTAAAGCATACAATTTTTGCATTTACTCTCGAATTTTAATTTGTCTTATTTAATTTTAAAAACATGACATTACACGTACCATTAAATTCCATATCGCATATCAAAAGCAATTCCAACCACTGTGGGCCGCTGACGTTGGGTATGCACAGGGTGCCCCCGTAGCAGTCCGGAAGGCATTTTGGGCTTATGTACTTGTATAGCAGATCTCTGTCACTACCCAAAAATACGATGCGAGAACGAAGCTTTTCTTTCAGCAATGGTTTGAAGAGTTGGAATACCATGTTGAATATATATGGTTGATTAATGATATACAGTCCTTTGATTCTGAGCGGGATGCTTTCCTGTAAATAATACATTTAAGTTTATATATGTAGGTAGTTATGGGTACAGCCTAATCCTGTACCTTATTATAATATTGTATACTTAAAGTTACTTAGATTATATGTGAATTAATATTATTTGCTAATAAAGGTATACCGAAATTTGTAAAACAGTTTCTGGTTCCCCATTCTATAATCTATGGATTCATTTAAGATACATTTAACACAATTAGTGTTAAAGTTTGTATATCAGAAATAAGGTTGGATCCAGCTTTATTGAAGACATTCTCGAGTGTAGAGTTCAGAAAAAAAATTGGCAGGTTCAAGTAATATATCTTTTTCGGAGATGTTGTTTTTATTTTTATAATTAGACATTAATTAAAATGAAAAGTGTTAAATAAGCAAAACTAATGTAATACCTGGAGCCAGTCAACGATTCTTTTAGCGAACTGTGGAGTGAACTGCCATACTTGCTGCAAGGATAGACCATCCATGTCGAATATGACGACGGCGCCGCATATCTGTGTTTCGGGCTCAAGCATTGCCGCCTCCAAAAACAACACGCACCCTTTGAACACCTCATCCAAAGAACACTTGTGGTGATTCCATTTTTCTGAAATTATCATTGCAGTTGCATTTTAGTACAATATCAATACGTGACAACTAACAGATAAATAAATTTACAAGAAAATATCAAGATTAATCAGCTTCACGCATAGGCAGAGGAAACCTAAACCTAAACCTTTTCCGGCGAATTCTCATTCTCTGACGCATTGCGTATTGAATGGCGAAACTCTAAAATATTAAATATTTCATTTCCTCGAGTGGCGATCGAAGTTCCAACCCACAAACAGTCGCGTTTACAGTCACACACTGTGCCCCTGCGCCACGTCTGGCCTCCAAATAAGATATAAAAATATCAAGATTAATTTTATCAATAATATAATAACTTTGTTACTATAGCTGCAAAAGTTAATTGAATATGACAAACAGATACGTAATAATGATATCGTAATTGAGGCCAGTCGTGGCGCAGCGGCACAGTGTGTGACTGGTTGTGGGTACCATTTCCTCGCTCTGGTGTCGAGGTAAAGCGCGGCGTTGAGTTCTGCCACTCAACACACAATGCCTCCAGAATTCGGCAGAAAGTGAGGAACGGAGTGTCTTAGCACTAGGTTCCCTCTGCCTACCTTGCTGTGTGCGGGATACAGCGTGAAGCTGATTTTTAATTTTTGATATCGTAAGTTGCAAGATAGTTATTGTGTGCTCATACGTACAGCTTAACACTTGCGCTGTCACTTAACTATCACGCTACGTGACTGTACTCTGTACGATTAAAATGAAATGAGTGCAATTAACTCCGGTGTGAATTGGCACATTAGATATGAGGTACTAAACACTTTATTTATACTTCATTCATTTAAAAGTCATTAGTTCAAAGATTTTTCTTATTTCTTGTTTACTTTTGGATTTTATTTTGCAACGATTAAGAATGTTTATTTTTATATTGTCATTATTTCACGCGTGTTTATTGTTATTGAATCATTAGATTTTAATAACTTCTAGTATGTAGAACTTTAATTATAAATGAATCATTTAAACTGGCTGTGGGTTCGATCCCCACTCGAGGAATTGAAATATTTGTTTACATTTATATTTTCATTTCTTCGCCCTGGTGACGAAGCAAAGCGCGGCGCTGAGTGCCGCCACTCCACATGTATTGCAACCAGAAAGGAAAGTGGGGAACGGAGTGCCTTAACACTAGGTTCCCTCTGCCTACTCTTCTGTGTGCGGGACACAGCGTGTAGCTGATTTAATGTAATCTGCTATTTAAACCATTGCTATTGAATCCATTTAATATCTTTTGAATAACATATACGCTCCAGCGTGCGGTACCAAATTATAAGGAAAAAATTGGTTAATAATTTTTTTTTTTTAAATATCAATTGCATTATAGTAACTGGAACTATATATTTAAATTTATTTATATTGCAGTAGAACAAAAAAAAAATGGACTGGCGATAGGTAGCAAACGTATTGTGAATTAAATGTTTATTTTAAGTATTAGGTACTTATATATCCAGCAGGGATATATTGTTTAGGGATATAAATAAAAAAATAATATTTTTTTCTGTTTATAGTTTGCAATATTAATTGAAAAATATAACGTCAATTTTACTTACTGCCTAATTCAAGAACTAGCACTCTTCTGCCATGCTGGTCGCGATTAGGAAGAACTCGAAGAACGTTCTGGTTAAATATATTCTGTTCTTTGCTTGGAGTGAGTCCTTCGTAGTGCTTGTGATGTTTGACTTTAAAAGCATAATATCTCTTTATCTGTAATGAAAATATAATATTTCGATATTACGTTAGTATCGTAAAAGTAAAAATAATTATACCTTCTGTAGAATTTTTTTTCCGAAAAATGATGCCACAATTAGTCTTTTTAAGATACTAATTTATGCACATTTAATTTATATTATACTCAATATTTCCAGTGATATCTATATTTAAAAAAAAAGACGAAAAAAATTAATCTAATAATATTAGAAAGTAAATTTTTCTTAGATTTTTTTTTAAAAATCTTTTAAAATAAAGCTTACCAAATCGTATGCACTTTCAGGATAGAATTTACATGGTCGTAGGAATCTAATCATCCAAGCGTCGCTATCTAATGGCACTAATAATTCCTTGTCCGCTGAAAAAAAAGTGGACTTAAATTAAATGAAAATTAGATCAGCTTCACGCTGTATCCCGCCCACATCAGGGTAAGCAGAGGGAACCTAGAGTTAAGAACACTTTACGCCGAGTTCTGGAGGCATTGCGTGTTGAATGGCGGAACTCAACGACGCTGTAAGTTAATATTTCAGTTCCTCCAATGAGGATTGAACCCACAACCAGTCGATTTTACAGTCACACATTGTGCCCTGCGCCGCGACTGGCCTCAAAAAAGTGAACTTAATTAAATTAATCACAGTTTGACACTAAGTGATAATTGTTATATTATGTTCACAATGCCAGATAAATGAACCTGAGTGTTAAAGCAAAAGAGGATATTAAATTAAAGAGATTGTTCAAGAATGAAAAGAAAAAACTTAAAGCAAAGTTTTTATCGTGTTGTTGGTTTAACATAGTGAGCAAACATTGACAATCGTTAAAAATATGTAGCTTATGCATATTAATGTATTTCATATTTATCTTGTAGAGTATAGAAAATAAAAATGATGTCTTATTATTTCTTAATTAAAAATTAACAAATTTAAAAGGAAAGTAATTAAGGCCATAGTGGGCATAAAGGCGTGATTAAAACGCGATGGCTATGAATTCGATCCCCACTCAAGGGAATGAATTATTATTCTATATATATTGTTAGCGTATTCGTGTAAAAGAGGGTAGATTTAGGTGGAAAATAACTATAAAAGCAATGGAATTGTGTCAATCGGGGGCACTTGCTGGTGAGTGACGGCCCCTATTGGAAGGAAACTAGTGTGAAGTATTGTTAGTAGGTGATACATATCACTTATTGCAATTACATAATATCTCTTTCAAAATAGTTTAGAATTATATAGACGATATGTGTTTTTAACGTGTTTCTTTAAAAACGTTACCCGCTTCCGATTTCTAACAATATTGATTTCTTCGCTCTAGCACCAAGGCAAAAGCCAGGTGTTGAGTTCCGCCATTCAACATACAACAATGCCTCAAAAATTCTACGGAAAGTGGGGAAGGTAGTGTCTTACCACTAGGTTCCCTCAACCTATCCAGCTGTATGCGGGATACAGCGTGAAGTCAAAAAAAAAATAGTTGAAACTTTAACTTGTAATAAAAGTGTTTTGTTTAAGTTTATAACGCGGGATATGTACATATTCAATAAGGATAGTTGAAAGCAAAGAGTAAATAATTTTAAAATGACAAGACATATTAAAAAATATCATTGAGCTTTTATACTATGCAGCTCAGAATTACCAAATTTTGCCAAAGCCCTTTTTTGGATAATAGGTACACTATTATGTGTAAATAAATTTATAATTAGTTAAGAGTAGAGGTTAAAAGGTCTAAGATCACACACAAATTTAGATACTTATTGTTTCTTGTCATCTCTGAGGATGGTTATGTAAATATATATATCTATTGTGTGTGACCTTTGATACTCTATTCTTTAGTGTAACTTCCACCGCATTAAGTGATAATTACCTACACGATTTTTTTTACATTTTCATCACACAGATGCAGAAAGAAAAAATATTGACAAAAAATATTGAAGCTCTTTATAACAATTTTAAACAATTAGTACCTTCTAAAAGTCTTTTTAGTTCCTCCACAGCTGGCTTCACAATTTCTGGAGTTTCACGTAATTCACGTCTCGCGATCTCTCTGACAGATTCTCTAGGTTCCTGTAACTCAAACTGCAGCAGAAAGTCACCCAACTGCACGCCAGGTAGCGTACTTACTTCTGATAGCATATGCTGCGATACTGAAAAAAATGAAAAAAATAATTTAAAGGACCTGTTTCAATGAATTATATCAAAATTTGAATCGTCACTATTTAGTTACGTATCGTTACTATTTAGAAAGGAAAAAAAAGAAAGAGAAAAACATAAAGTTCAAATTCCAATTTCATGAGCTTAATGCTTAAATTATTAAATTGGAATTTGAACTTTATTCGAAACGTAGTAAGATTAGAATCTGCAGAAACAACAATGTGTTTAACTTCTTTCTATTGTAAGTACCTACTATAAATATTTGATATGTACTAAATGCGAGTGACGAAAATGCATATTATTCTCATAGCATTACATTTATTTTCAATTGTATTTTTAGGGTTATCACTTATACATATTTTATAATATATATAATACTATAAAGCTCAAAAGTTTTGTTGTTTGGTTGAACGTGTACTGGTTTGGATTGAATATTTTTATGTTGGATAGTCGATTTAATGAATAAGGTTACAATATTAAATAGGTTATTATAGGTTACATCATGTTAATTGATTCAATGTAACTGACTGTATCTACGGAGTTACCTCGAATAATTAGAATGTATCATATGTTGTAGACAACTCTCAGTTATTTAAATTTGATCACGGATGTGAAGCCGCAGGTAAGAATTATGTGTATACCTTTAGATTGTCAGCCTTATAAATAAATAGTTTATCATCACATTTTATTAAGAGTTTCCTCTTTAATTTTTTTCTAAAGTTTAAAATTTATTGTATTTCTAATAATTTACTTGTTCAGCTTGGTGAGAAACATAAAGATAAAAATATTGTCAGTTTCATATTTTACGTCATATTTGAAACTCAAAAGTAAATTTACATTTATTGTTGTGTAGGTCTTTATGAACATGTTAATCCGTAGCTCTATATGGTTTCAACGTGGGTGACACGAATTTATAAACAAGAAAAATAAATATATGAAATAGAAGTTAATTTCTAGAAATATTTCCCCTTCTTTTATTATCTATCCATACTGATTACTAAATGGTTCTGTACAAAAATTGGATGTCCCGAGCTGTTTCTAAAAGTCTATATATTAATGCCTTTAAAGTCTATATTTTAATGTCTATAATTAAGCCTATATATTAATAATGTAATAAATTAATGAATAAATTTTTCATCCTAGGTCTAGACAAATAGCGTAATAAGTTTTTTAGAAAGAAAATTTCCATTCGATTATCTAATTCGTAACAAGCAAATATCAAGTGTTTTTTAAATATCTTGGTATATTATTGAATACTAAACTATTAGTTGATGACACATAGTCATTATTAAAGAAAAAGCGTACAAAATGCTTGGGTTTATTTTACCTTTTTAACCTTTTCTTTTGTACAAT
>DWMY01002767.1:0-11213 GCA_018249775.1 Heliconius hecalesia formosus
ACATTCGTTTTATTCACCTCCGTATCTGTCTCGCCCGAAGTGTCTTCCCTTAAGTAAATCATTAATCAACGTGACGCCTGACGAAACAAGATTAGTGAACCATCTGATAGCGAATTGAAGTCAAATTTAATATTAGTGCCGTTCTTTTTGGTTAATCGCCAAGGCACAGCGTGGCTATAAGTACGACGATTGTGGGTTTGATTCCCATTCGAGAGAACAAGTTACTTCTTCGCTCTGGTAATAAGACAAAGCATGGCGTTGAGTTAACTTAACACTCAATGTCTAGATTATTGGTTGATTATGTAATTAATAATTTTTAACAATAAAACCGACTTCAACCGTATCCCATAACCAATATCTAAGCAAATTTGAAGTATATCCTTTCAAATAAAAAAAGAATTAGTGAAATCGGTTGTCGTGACAATTAGTTATTCGTACATTTGTCGCGTACATGCTTAAAGCAATTTAAGACGTATGTGATTTACTCATGAATAACATTTTCAGAAAAAGACTGAATCAGAATGGGACCACATCGAGGCACCAGCTCTCAAATAAAAAAAACACCAGATAAGCGCGAATCGGGCTCGCCCACCGAGGGCTTCGTACAAAAATTTGAGATTCCGAGCCTTTTCTGAAATTCAGGCTTAGCTTAGCCAGATATCTGATACCTCACTTGAACTAGCGACTTTAATACCAATTTTGAACCCCTTTTAAAGTTATAATTTTTAAGCATTTAAGCACAAATGTATAGTTTTCAGATTTTTTTCTAAACTAATATTATTATACTCTAGATACTAGGTGCTAAATTTCGTAAGGACTCTGTTAATTTTGGGTCCCTTTAAAGTATCGAAATATGCGTTGCTTAATGCTATATAAACGGCCATATCTTTTTTTAAGTAAATGTAGAAATACGTTTTTTTTTTCAGAAAATCATGGGGCCGTTGATGCTAGGTATATAGTTTAAATTTCAACTCGATTACTGAGATATAGGCTCTTGACAGACAGACAGACGGACAACAAAGTAATCTTATAAGTGTTCGTTCTAAAAAGAACCATTATAATATAGTCGAATTGATAACCTCCTCCTTTTACAGAAATTGGTAAATTAATTAAACTGATCTTGTATATGAAAATGGACTTATTAGTATTCATCAATGTAGGTCAGTAATATTTATTCTAATAATTGGTTCTCCATTCATGTTCATACGTAGTAAAGGGCTTACGTTGTAAGGAAAATTTACATGTAAAGGTCCCTCTGGTATGTCTCTCGGTAGATCATTAAAGAATCAATCCTCTTAGGATAGTTTTTTCAATCCCTAGACTATCCTAAGAGGATAAATAATTGCTTTACGAACTTGACATCGCATTGCGGCAACTATATGTGCGTAAACTTTGAGATGTAAAATGGAATATATCGTTTTTCCCGATCCTGTGGGAAGTTAAAAAAATCTTTTTTCTCAGATTTTTTTTTATCTTTCCTAGTTAAGTAGTAGTTTATCTGTATGTTATTTGTTAATCACTTAGTGATGGAAATGTTTTTATATTATATTGTATAGATTTAATACTATTTTAAAAATCGGAACCAAGTGTTAAGACACTTCGTTCATTGGCGTTTCTTGTTGAGTGGTGGAACTCAATGCCGCTCTTTTTACCAGGGCGTAGAAATAGAGATATACATTTTAATAAATATTCCATTTTGTCGAGTCGAGCGAAACCTGTCGCGTTTACAGTTACATTTTGTGCCCCTGCGCTAAGACTATTACTTAAATAATACTGTAATAATGAAAATATATATTTTATTTTCTCACTCAATATTTCGTCACTCATTAATTGGATGTGCCCTAATCACCAGAGCGACTTATTTTTCAGTTTTACATATCACATCCTCGCAAGTACCTGCCATTCTATGCATCTCTTCATTCCATCAGCTAAGCTATCTGTGCATATTTTACTGAGAGTTCGCATCTCTACAATATTTAACTTTCTTTAAGTTTCATCTTAAAAAATATTTGATTTATTAAAAAAATATATCATAGAGAAAGAAGGTCTAAGTTTGTGACTTTACCAAAGTGGATCCTAAAATTGGTGCATAGAATACAGGAATAGAAACAAATAAATTTGCCCTAGTAATTTCCATACAAAAATAATTTTCATTTAGATTTTCATTAACAATAACACAAGAAAACATCAATTATATCATTGACAGGCAGACGTCGATCTGACGTCGACTCTACACGTCTGTCCATCTTCTGTAAAGTTCTCCCTCATATTTTTAAACATTTTTAAAGTGTTATTCCACACTTAGGAAAGAAAAATACTTATTTAGAAAACGTATAAAAATTTGAACGCAGCGGGACTCGAACCCGTGCCTCGGTAGAATTTTCGGCACTCAATTGGCAATGTCTCCAAAATTTGTTGTGAATGAAGTGCCTTAACACTACGTTTATTCTGCTTATCCTGCTATTTTCGGGATATAGCGTTAAGTTAAGACAAAATATACATTTGACCCCTAGAATACAAATGAGGCAATTCTCTATAATATCGGAAAGTAATAGCGATGTTTTAATGAGATCGGTTATTGTCTTCTTGATTGAATTTCGGATGATTTCGATCTTGGCAACGACCTTTAGCATTTTGCTTTCTTAGAAGTAAGATCAATAGAGTTTCTACTTAATAGAGCCATTTACATAATTATTAACTTTTTTGATTAAACACATTTTCGTCATCGTAAAATTTTATTTTTGAGTTGCGTTTATAAGTTAGATATGGGAAATTTTTTGTAAAACCTAATCGTATCAAAAATATACATTTTATAAACATAATTTGTTTGAATTTATTTAATTTAATCTTATATAATTTTTTTTTGAGTCATCCATTAAAGATTTTACATAGGGACAGTTACCCCACTGTAAAAATACTAAGAAGGTACTATATACTATCCTCATAATTAGCATATATTGTGTAAATGAAAAATCAAATTAAATTTAATATGACGTAGCTTTGTGGAGATAGTTTTACATTAATTGATTTAAATTAGATTAATTTTAAAAATTTCTGCCGAATTGAACAGGCACCTTTGGATGCTGTGTTTTAAACATCTGTACTGTGACAAACGATTAAACAAGAACATGTCTTAGAGGGAGCCTCTATGATGAGATAAAATACATAGTTTACTGTAACCCATCAGCCAGAATCTCGGTAATATCTGAATCTGACCTGCCTCCCACTAGCTGTATCTCGAGCTCATATCAACATAGTAGGCTGTGTATTGTGATTAATTTTACTTTTGCGAGAAGATCATGAGCAGGTTTCATCATCGTTATAACGAAGATTGAGCGTCCCCATACTTCCGAGTATGTAGTAACTACTTGCGCTCCACTCAGCCAGCCAGTAAAGACCACCCAGTGAAACCATAAATTAAATATTTGATCAGGTTCACGCTGTATCCCGCACACAGCAGGGTAGGCAGACGGAACCTACTGTTAAGACATTCCGTTCCCCATTTTCTGCCGAATTCTGAAGGCATTGCGTGTTAAGTGGCAGAACTCAACGCAGCGCTTTGCCTTGACACCAGAACGAAGAAATGGAAATATAACTTTAAGTAAATGTTTCATCTCCTCGAGTGGAGATCGGACCCACAACCAGTCGGTTTTATAGTCACACTTTATGCCCCTGTGCCACGACTGGCCTTATAAATAATCACTTTTACTCAAAAAGTGAATAAATATAATTATGTGGCATATCAAAAACTTGCTAACAAAGATAATATGAAAGGAAATCTTGGTGCAGCGACACAGTAGCTGAATGTAAACGCGGCGTTTGTGGAGTCGATTCTCATCCTATATAGCAGGGTACGTGAGCTGTTTGACAGTCATCTACTTTCAATAGTTGGCTGGAAGAAAATTATTTTAGAAACAAGCCTTTATAGATTAATCTAATAAACTAAATCTTTATTGACTAATTTTCTAATTTCATATTTCTTATGTTTGTTTATAAATTTTAAAATAATAATAGTACTCATATTTGGGAAGTATGTTCAGTAGAGATGGAATGGTATTGCTGTCGGTAACAGGGTTAACGGAGCCTTAGCTGCATTGATGAGACGGCGAAACGTCAGCACAGCTGCGCGTTTGGCCGTACACAATGCAGTGTTGGTACCGACGCTGTTATACGGCGAATCGTGGGTATTACTGAAGAAGTATGAAAGAAAGATGAATGCCGTGGAGATGCGATCTCTTCGTAGGATATGCGGAGTCAGCTTAGCTGATCGAATCCACAATAAAGAGGTACACAGAATGGCAGGTACTAGCGAGGATGTCACGGTGAGAATGAAGAAGACCGTGCTCAGCTGGTTTGGGAACGTCGAACGAATGAGTGATGAAAGAATGTTGAATGAGTTGACCTTCGGAAACACAGTATCAAAGACACTGGCGGAAGGTCTCGTAAAAAGCATGAGTACCCTCCGGAGGGCATGTATGAAGAGGTTGATGACAGTGGACGAGGCGAAAGAGGTATGTAGAGACCGTAGCGTTAGGCGCTCCGTTCTCTCTGACCACCCCGCTAGGGAAAAAGCGTGAAGTAAGTAAGTAAGTAAGTATTGTTATACATCCATAAAGAAATCAACAATAAATTAGAAAAAAAAAACAAAAAATTATAAAAGGCAAGAGTTTTTAGAGCATTAAAAAATATATAACCTGAGAACATGATGTTAAGATACTTCTTTTCAATTAAGGCGGAACTCAACACCCCGCATTGCCTCATTACCAAAGCAAGGAAATGAAAACAAAAATTATAGCATGTCCTTGAGTGGGAATCAAATCCACAATTGCCGCATTTATATTCAGATGCTCTCCGAATATACGTACTTATTTTTCCTTTTCTTATTATAGCTAAAGTTAAATGGATCGGATGAATTAATTATTTTCTACAAGAAACCTTGGAAATGACATGATCGCCTTCAGGCTACTCCAAGCATTAAATAATTATAAAACTTTGACTTGACAAAAAATAGGCCTGATGAGTTCCTTCGTGTTGTTTCAAGAGGTGTATTTTTTTTAAGCTAATGGTAAAATCTTGACTTTTAATTTGTTATTTAAGGAAAAAAGAAATACTTTTTTTTTATATTTCTGTATCCTGCATATAGTAGGGTAGGCAGAGGGAACCTACTTGTTAATATATTCCGTTCTTCGCATTACTCTCAATTTGCTTTGTTATATCTTGTTACCAGAGCGAGAAAATGAAAATAATTGTTCCTTGAGTAGGAATTGTACCCACAAGCTTCACGCTTACAGGCAGACGCAGCCCCACTGCGTTGCGACGGCCTCTAAGATCGAAATAATAAATAAATATCGGCAACTCTTGTCAAATATTCTCAGTTATTAAAGAAATCATCAAATTTGTTGTAAAAATAATCTATTCACATGGTTGGATACAATGGGTAATAAAGTAGAACGCTTAAACAATTAAATATTAGTCTCTATAGTTGCATTAATTTTTTGATTGTTTTTTATTTTTATTTTATAAGTAACAGTATTGATGATATTGATACTACAAAGAGAGAGAAGAGGCCAGTTGTGGCGCAGCGGCACGAAGTGTGACTGACCGACTGGTTGTGGGTTCGATCCCCACTCGAGGAGATGAAATATTTATTTACATTTATATTTTCATTTCTTCGCTCTGGTGTCGAGGCGTTGAGTTCCGCCACTCAATACGCAATGCTTCCAGAACTCGGCGGAAAGTGTGCAATGGAGTGTCTTAACACTAGGTTCCCTCTGCATACTCTGCTGTGTGCGAGATACAGCACGAAGCTGATACTATAAAGCATAACAACCCCCCGGAGGACATGTATTGGACGTTGAGAGACCATAGCGCTATTCGAATACTCTCTAGAGGACAATATGAAGCAAAAGAAATTTTAATACAGAGTTATAAGCAAGTACAGCAATTTATAACCTCATATAATAAGCAAAAATATTTTTTTAGCCTTACGCACATATAAGGATATATGTATATACAGATATATTATCTGTATATACATATATCCTTACTTTACCACTCCAGGTCAACAGCATTAAGTCCAGTCGAAAAAAAAAAAAAAAAAAAATATATTATATATCGTGGAACCTGGGAACCTATTGTTAAGACACTCTGATCACATTCGGACACTTCTGTTTCCCACTTTCTGGCCTTAATAAATATTCTAATTTTGTAGACATTATATATAGTAAATATAAATAAGAATAACTAAAAATATTATTAACTCATATAACACATATTAGTATCAGCATTTATAAGGAACAGGAAAATATATTACCGAAACAAATAACAAATCGCGACAGGTCGTAAGTCTGTCTGTCACATTCACTTGCGCCGTCGTCGTTGGCTGGGAGGTGATAATATCAAATGTCATAAGTAAGTTTGTACGAATTTATGTATGTATGTTTATCATCACTTCGGTCAACTCGCATTTGTGGTTGTGGGTTCGATCTCCAATAAGGGGAATGAATTATTTTTAATTAACATTTCCATTTGTTCGCTCTGGTAACAAGACAAATCATGGAGTTGAATTCCGCGACTTAACACGCAATGTCTTGCCAACGGACTGTCTTAATTATAGATTCCCTCTGCCTACCATGCTATATGAGGGATAAAGCAGGAAGTTGTTAAAATAAAAAAAGCTCATATTGCCAAATTTTTGAGGTGGCAGGTTGAATGGTTAAACTTAATGCGGCACTTGATCTACTAAAAATGGGAAATTTAAAAATAATTAAGTTTCTCTGTGTGGAAATTACACCCATCATTATGTTAGAATGGAAAACATTCATGTTCATAATAAAATCAAATCGAATCAGTTTCACGCTGTATCCCACACACAGCAGATAGGCAGGGGGAACCTAGTGTTAAGACACACCGCTCCCCACTTAGAGCGAAGAAATGAAAATATAAATGTAAGTAAATATTTCATTTCCTCGAATGGAGATCGAACCTACAACCAGTCGATTTTACAGTCACACTTCGTGTAGCTGCGCCACGACTGGCCTCTACTATTTATAATATCTATGTAAATAAAATGTAAACAATATTTATATACTTTAATGTGATCTATTATAACATAGCGTGGCATGGAGGTTCGGCAGTTTTCCTTTTAATTTTCAGTAGCTAGTAAGTTGTAAGTTTATAATTTTTCAGCTTCATGCTGTATCCCGCATATAGCAGAATAGGGAGGGATAGAGCCTAGTGTTAAGACAACCATTACACATACAATTTTCAAGGCATTGCGTGTTAAGTGGCGAAACTCAACGCCGCACTTTGTCTTGTTACTAAAGCGAAGAAATGAAAATATTAATAAATAATAATCCCCTGAATAGATATCCAATCTCCGACCGTCGCAATTACAGTCACACGCTTGTGCCCCTGCGCCTTTACGGCATCTCTTAGTAATAGAATGGTTTAGTTTAAGTATTTAGATAGTTTTAAAAAGTGAAAACATCAAAAATGTACGTGATTACGTAAATCGAGCCAATGGTGGCTCAGGGCCACAAGTGTGAGTATAAACGCGACAGTCTGTGGGTTCAATTCACACCCAAGGAAATGAAATATTTAATATTTCTTACTTCGCTCTGGCGTCGACCCAAATAGCGGCGTTGAGCTCCACCACTTAACACTCAATACCGCAGTTCAAAGTATATATCCTCCATAGCAACTTTCTAGTAATTGTGAACATTTTCACAATATTGGCATCGTCAGAGCGAAGTAACAAGATTTGGCTCGAGGCCACAACAGCGCCCTTTCAAAAGACTAATATCTAAAGAAAATGGTTTATTACTTATCCACAATAAAATAGGTATGATATAAACTAAAGTTACTTAAGTTCGACGAAAAGGTGGCATTTGTAAGCAAAAATGTATGGGGCAGTTAATTTAAGGCATTAATAATTTTTGTTAGTTCTGTATATCGCATATGGAAAGATGGGCAGAGGGAACGTAGTATTAAGACACTCCGTTCTCCACACGTCGCCTAGTCTTCGAGATATTGTATTTTGTTACTGTGTACATTATTATTAGATAATTAATAATTATTTTTAATTATTTTTAAGTGACATTAAATAAAAGTTTGTAGGGAACTATTATTTATATTTATAGTTTATTTAGTTTATGTGTCATTTATGTATTTCAATACTGTAATTTATTTATTTGTCATTTATATACATACATACACGTAATAGAATTTATATATTTTACAGTAAGTATTCGTATTTAGCGTAGCGTTGTTAGCGTATTCGTGTAAAAGTGGGTAGATTTAGGTGGAAAATAACTATAAAAGCAGTAGAATTGTGTCAATCGGGGGCACTCGCTTGTAAGTGACGGCCCCTATTGGAAGGAAACTAGTGTGAAGTATTGTTAGTAGGTGATACATATCACTGCAATTACTTAGTATCTCTTTCAAAATAGTTTAGAATCATATAGACGATGTGTGTTTTTAATGTGTTTCTTTAAAAACGTTACCCGCTTCCGATTTCTAACATCAGAAGTGGGATACGCATGAAGTTTTTGTATCTTTATGTGTATCTTCGCCCAATTGGTAATTTGGATTGAAAGTTTGGTATTCTAAAAATTAAAACCTATTTCTTATTATAAAATCTATGCTTTTTTAAATTATTATCGAAAAATAGAAGGATTACTTTACTAATCATTTTATTGTTTTAGTAATTTTATTGTGGTTTCATAAAGACTCGGAAAATGGATCGAATCAAGGACGAGTAATAAGCAACTATCAGGTTAGACCGAGCGAAAATACAGGTCTGTGCATGATGTTTTGAGAGTAAGTTAACCACACTTCATAATTTTTATAATTTTGACTCCTTATTGAATTTGAATTTTTAATTTGTAAAATTAAGTTATTGTGTGCATGTATGTGGGTACCTAGAAAAGACTCGTGTTATATTCGTTAACTAACGGGCGGCGAGGTGACTTGGTTCACCACCGTATTTATAAGTTTACGTCATGTAGCTCACGGTACGGGGTGATTTGGAAAAGATCAGTGTTAGTCTCTAAACGTTGAGCGTCAGAGTGACCTGAAAAAGACCTGTATAAATCCGTGTTTAAGATAAGACTGAGAAAAGACTCTTGTCAGACTCAATATGAGCGTGGGGGTGACTCGGAAAAGACTTGTTTAAGCCATATCCTGATAGGTACGAGGTGACCGAGAAAAGACTCTTGTTAGACTATGTTTGAGCGTGGGGGTGACTTAGAGTCCTATCATTTAAATGTTAAAACAATTCATACAAATTGTAACATGAACTTAATAAAAATAAAATTGTTTCCACAATTAGAGGTTGTGACCAGTGTAAATTAGAGGTTATGCCGCTCCCGGCGGCAGGTTTGAGCAGGCGCGAGGACGCTTGCCCGTCAGGAGAGGCCGTGTTAGCGTATTCGTGTAAAAGAGGGTAGATTTAGGTGGAAAATAGCTATAAAGGCAGTAGAATTGTGTCAATCGGGGCCACTTGCTGGTGAGTGACGGCCCCTATTGGAAGGAAACTAGTGTGAAGTATTGTTATTAGGTGATACATATCACTTATTGCAATTACATAGTATCTCTTTCAAAATAGTTTAGAATCATATAGACGATGTGTGTTTTTAACGTGTTTCTTTAAAAAACGTTACCCGCTTCCGATTTCTAACAATATATATATATTTGTGGTTAACTTATATATATACTGTACCGTGTTTGTTAATAATTGTGATTTTACCATTTGTGTTATCACTATATGTACATTTAAAGTGGTGTTGATTAAATTGATTATTTTTGTTTTTATATTATTAGAAAATATTTTATTGTGGAAAGCACTGTAAATGTATGATTTAGTTGCACAAAACATCATATATTTCACATTTATCAAATTAACCTAATTCGTATACAACATAACCTAATGTTAAGACACTCCACTCCCAACATTTGATTAAGAAACAGAAGTCAACTCTATCCTTCTATCTACGTCTTACCATCAGAGCTAAAAACTAAAAGTAAAAAAAATGGAAATAATTCACTCCCTCGAACGGTAATCGAATCCACAACCGTCGCATTTACTATTATTCTGTATAATCTTACTGAAAAAACTCTACGTACTTGTATCGCAAGTAAAACCCAACTTCCTCGTGGTTCTCATCAATCACAGGAATACTTTAAAATCAGTCAAACTTTTTCAACACTCTGATTAATTGATGGCAGTCACGCGGCCGCTTTACACTTCGATACACTTTAACTTTGTCGTTTTTTTTTGTAATATTAAGCTTTTATATTACAGTCATCTTCACTTGGTATTATTAATAAAAAGTTTTAAATTAATATTCTTTGGTACTTTCTGTACGAAAAAGTAATAAAATGTTGAGTTTCGCTACTTATTGTCGTAAAGCAGTTTTTTTTTATAAGGCCTAATCAATAGCGCGTGATGGTTGTAGGTTCAAATGTTTCGTCTGATTTTTTTTCTTTCACGTTATATCTCCGAGACGACTTACCACCTAATTTTCGAGGTATTATGTTTAAAGTAGCAAATTTCATTGCGCATGTTACAAAAGAAGCAATATTTCGACTAGACGGTGGTGGGGAACAGAGTGTCTCAACACTAGTTTCCTCTGTCTATTCTGTTATATGCGGGATACTGCGTGAAGCTAAAATAAATCACTTTAAATTAAATTTCACTAAACAATTTAAAAACATTGTTACTTAATATTATCTTTTTTTTACTATAAAATATTATCTTTGAGGCCATCGTGGCGCATATGCACAAGCGTGTGACTGTTACGCGACGATTGTGGATTTGGATCCAGTGATGATACAGCTGGGGATTGGTCCCCACTCGGTGAAATGAATGAATTATTTATTAAAATTTTAAGGTAATCTAGTACCAAGGAAAAAAAACGCAAGCGTTCACTACCACCACTCAACACGGAAAACCTCAAAAATTACCAGTAGATTTTTCTGCCAACCCTACTATATGCAAAATACAAAGGGAAACTGAAAAAAAAAAACGTTATTACCTATACAAAACAGTCCATCCAGGAATTACTTGAGCTACAACCACCTCGTGTATAACCTCACCAACTTAGCGAACACATGTCCTGAACAGGTCTCGAGGTGACCTAGATAGCATTTAAGCTAGTTCTGCTGTAATCGCCTTAAACTAACCGCGCACACCCAACTTGTTTAAGCGTAAT
>DWMY01002768.1:0-11208 GCA_018249775.1 Heliconius hecalesia formosus
TTGAGTTCTGCCACTCAACACGCAATGCCTCCAGAATTCGGCAGAAAGTGGGGAACGGAGTGTCGTAACACTAGGTTCCCTCTGCCTACCCTGCTGTGTGCGGGATAAAGCGTGAAGCTAATTTAATAATTTTAATTTTATTTTATCATTTTTACACTTCGTACACGCGGCCGTCATGGCACCGGAGCACAAACGTGTGACTGTAAATGCGACGGTTTTGGGGTTGATTTCCACTCGGGATTGAGAATAATATATATTTAAATTTTATAGTTCTTGTAATGAAGGAAAGCGCACATTCTGCCAAAGTGGAGAACGTACCTTAACACTAGGTTCCTAGGTTCCTTCTGCTGGCACGCTGGTTTGGCTGGTAGGTATGAAGCTAAATGCATTTTGTCATTCTGTGAATAAACAACCTGTAGGCGAATCAAATACATAAACATCCAGAAAGGAGCATTGTTTTTGTCTTTTTGTAATATAATTTCTCATCTCACTATATGTATATGCATGTACCATATATATAGAGTAATATTAAAGAGAAAACTCTTCATCTTGGGCTTTCGAAACAGAGTGTCTTAACTCTAGGTTCTCTAGTGTCTTAACTTTTTCTACCTGTCCTTCTAATTGAAATAAAGCGAAAACCGAACATACCGTTAAGCTAAAAAAAATATTGTAACAAAAAAGTATATCGTAGACCATCTAAAATAAGCCTTATCATATATGCTGCTATTTCTAACAGTACAATACTTTGCAAAAAGCCTACCGTTTTATGTTTCATTTGTCAAGCGTTGTGGCAGCTTTTAACATAAAGAAAAGAACCTATGAGGTTGATTACGACCTTAGATTTTACGAGATTTTTTTCAAATATTACCTATTATTATTTGTGACGGTGATAATAAACTAACTATTTGATAACTTAATTTGATTATATTAAAATACCTTAAGTAGTGGAACTCAATGCTGCGCTTTTGCTTGTTAGCAGGACGAGGGAATGAAAAAAAATTATATGCTTTCCAATTAGACTAAAAAGGCGTTAGGTTAGTCATCTTATATTACATAGTAGTCTGCTCGTAAAATACGCTTGCGAACCTGTGAATTTCCTACTTACAGTAAAAGACCGACTTGACGCAACTAACCAACAATAATCATTATTTAAGCCATGATGCCGTAGCGGCGCAGTAGGATGGAGTCTCACTGTAAACGTGTGGGTTCGATTTCTACTTCTTTACAATAGAATGTCCTTACTCTAAGTTTGAAATATATACTCTATAATTCCTTAATCGTAACCCTAAGAACAGCGGAGAATATCAGACACGGATGGTTTAAGAGTCTAAAATAAGATCAAGCTCGAAATAAAACAGTATGGGAAATAGCTTTGCCAACAAAGGGGACTTAGGATAATAGGTCAAGGAAATCAAAAGAATCGATATATTCTTATATCGATATATATTATTTATCAGGCTTAATTTTATTTTAGGCTTTATGTTTTCCCGCATTTTGGCGTAGCTAGAAACAATTTAGTGTTAAGACACTCCGTTCAAATTATATTTAAAATTATAATAAAATATAAAAAAAATTAAGTCAGCTTCACGCTGTATCCCGCACACAGCAGGGTAGGCAGAGAAAACCTAGCCGCGCTTTGCCTCTAAACCAGAGCAAAGAAATGGAAATATAAATTTAAATATATAATATATATTTATATATATTTCATCTCTTCGAGTGGGGATCGAACCCACAACCAGTCGGTTTTACAGTTACACTTTGTGCCCCTGTGCCACGACTGGTCTCTATATATAATAAAATATAAATTAATTAAATTAATCAATAATCATCTTTCATTAATCTTTGTTATCACAATACTTTACTGAACGGTAATCGAATGGAAAAACATAAAATAAGCTTTGTTTATCTTTGTGACCATACTATGTGAGATACCTATAAAAACTAAAATAATTAAACTTTATATAATTAAAAAATCCAAGGTAACATATATATATTTTTAAAATAATTTGTCATGATTGAAATTGGGGTAAAATTGCTAGTTTTATACAATTTTAAGATTTCCAAAGCGATATTGTGGCCAATAATAAATTACCTTTACAGTTTATAAAGGGGTAAGTTTTTTAGCGTTGTTATTAGCCCTCGACATGCAAGCAAGTGACATGCAAAGTAAAATGTTAGTGCGTTTGGGTAATGTTATAAGCATATTAACATAATGCTTGTTTATATCGTTACTTCTTATGAACGGTTAGAATACAGTAGGATATGTACTATATTCTTATTGATAAGGCGCAGTCGTGGCGCAGGGGCAAAAGCGCAAAAGGTTGTCAGTTCGATTCTTTTTGTTCGATTTAATAGTTTCATTTCTTCACTCTCGAGTCAAGGCAAAGGTCGGCATTGTGCTCCGCCACTAAACACGCAATGCCACTAGAATTCGGCGGAAAGTGAGGAGCGGAGTGTCTTAACACTAGGCTCCCTCTTCCTACTCTGCTACATGCGGGATAGCGTGAAGCAAAAAAAACAATCTCTAAATTAAGATAGTTTAAAGACTTATAACCAAAATATTTGCAAGAATTGTCAAAAGGATATTCCGTTATAAATCGTAAATAACTTGTCGAATTCTATATTCTATTATGCTTACTCTATAAAAGTGTTGCAGCTTATAATTTTTTGTAGCCTTCTTAGCTTCTATTCGAGAAAAGGCAAAGAGAATACATTATTTAATCAAATGTAAAATATTTATCTCGCTTGGTATATTGAGTTTTCTTTCAGGAAGTTGTAATGGTTGAGTGAGGAATGCAAGGAGATAAACATAAGATTAAAAATGACTAACAAATTAATTTAATTCTTTGTTATTTCATTTTTAGGGTTCTGTACCTTTTAAGGAAAAAAGGAAGCCTTATAAAATCACTTTGTAGTCTGTCTGTCTGTCTGCTCTTTTTTCTAAGGAACGCTTGGAGATATCGAGTTTAAATTCAACTGATATACTTAGATCTAAGGCCCCCATGATTTCCTGAAAAAAGCGTATTTCTACTTTTACTTAAAAAAAGATATGGTCATTTATATCGTAAAAAAATGCATATTTCGACACTATAAAGGGAATCAATATATAATCAATAAAAAAATATGAGTATTTTACAAGAATGACACAAGAATACATATATTGCAGTTAATATTGCCTTTATCAATAGTAATTATGAATTATTTACTTAATAATTGCCAAAGCATCCACGTTTCATTTTCCTGATAATACTTGCTATTGTTGTGAGTAGAAAACAGATTTTACAAAATAACGAAGGCCTGGGTGCATTTGGCTCAAAATGATGGTTGCCGGATTATTTTCATTTACACGCTTGGACAGATAAAGCACGGCGTTAAGCTACGCCACTTAACATGCAACATCTTGTTTTAACAAGCTGATTCAATCTATTCTATCAAGAAACAGCATTAAGCTGCTTGTTTAAGAATATTAAATCAATATAAATAGTATGTTTCAACTAAAAAGAGTAGTTAAGTCTAACGTGACATGACCAGGGGAATTACATATCCGCACGCGATTGCTTGAGATTTGAGCAACGTAAAGTCCTTATTATGAAAATTACTTCAGTTGTAATATTAAAGTAAATGTTTAAAACATTTTTTTTATTAGTCATATATTATATATTCTTTCTATTTTCATATTAGTATATAATATTTTTTTTTATTTATGAATCAAACTTTCTTATGTATTTTCATCTGGTACCTCAGCTTGAATTTGCCCTCTTTCAACCAAACTTGTTGGATTTGTGTCTTTGCTCCATTATAACAATTTTTTGATTCACATCAACCTGTAAAAATCAACAAAAGATTTTATTTTTTTGCCTTAATTTCTATAATCACATAATCTTTTATGTTTTGAACCTTGGGTATTTTCTAACTGCGTCAAAACATTGGACCTTCACGTTGAATTCCGCATAGATATCTAGTTAGGCAAAAACAACCTAGTGTCCAAATATTCCTTTCAGCCCTTTTCATCCAAATTTAAATAATGATGAGTGGCGGAGCTCAACGTCACGTTTTATCTTATCAAATTGTTAAAATAGAAATTGTCAGCCTCCCGAATGGAAATGGAATTGCGATTATAGTTAGACGCCGTGCTCCACTATAGCTGAAATAAAATCTTACTTATATATAAATTACTTGGTTTTGTTAAAAATATAATAAAGGCCTAGTACCTCGTGCACCCTTGTGGAATAACCAGTAGTTATGAATAATTCAATTAAAATTTATAGAATTACCTAATTGGTTCCTAATCATTTATGTAAATTTTATTTTTTTATATAAATACAAAAAAAAAATATATATATATATATATATATATATATATATATATATATATATATATATATATATATATATATATATATATATATATGTGTGTTATTTGACCTGTAATGCTCACTTGAAACAAATTCTTTACCAATGAGAGCGTAAAGCCACAAGCTCTGAGTGAACTAATTACAGTAAATGAATTTCGTTCCGGTTTTCACACACGTTGTTTCATGAGAAAACTCTATAGTGGCGTGCAATTTTAATTTTATTAACAGTTCTAGTATGTATTTTTAATTTAACTTTAAAATTTAATTTAACTTTAAAATTATTTCATGTGTGCTACTTACTAGTAATTACGCTGGTTCCTAAGATAGCCTTTTTTGCTTTTGAATAATTCTTAACATAGCATTTAGTAGTTTTTTTTAAATATTCGCGAATATAAGATATATTTCATAAATAATATATTTCACCCTCTAAACCTTCCTTCTAAATCTCATGTCGCTTGAGAAATTGTCAATAACGAATTAACACTTTATTATTTCTTGACTTCGTCGTTCTGCACTGTAAATAATAAAATGAAAAATTATATATATATTTCATATCATGTATATATTTTTTTATTAATTCCAAAAAGCGCCACGACTGGGCGTGAGGCCAGTACTGTATTTCCATGTCTTCGCTCTGGTGTCGAGGCTAAGCGCGGCGTTGAGTTTTGCCACTCAACATGCAAGGCCTCCACAATTCGGCAGAAAGTGGGGAACGGAGTATCTTAACACTGGGTTCCTTCTGCCTACCCTGCTGTGTGCGGATTACAGCGTGAAGCTGATAATAAAAATACCCATAAAACTTTTAATCAACAGCAATTTTATCATAAAATTCAGATAAATTATATAATTTTAAGCTGATAAAAGTCTTATCCAGTGTATTTTAAACTTTATCTGAATGCAATGTAGAATAGGTAAAATAGAATTTCGTTTTACCAGAATTTATGGAACGCAATTTATACTATAACTACATTCTACTAATATAATGGATATTGACGCTTCCGGAAGTTTTGTATGATTGCTGTACTGGTTGTAGGTATGCTAACATTTTGATTGCATAGTTTAGTATAGAATTTTCATATTAATTATTCAGTGAATTGCAGCAGCAGTTGCTTGTTTATATCAAAAATAGTTGAAATTGTGTTGAATTTCAATATTAGTACATTTATGTTTAAATTGTAAATACGGGTAAAACAAACATCCAAATCGAAACAAAAAACAAACGTCACAAATTATTTTGTGGAGTGAATTATTTAGTGATTCTAATTTAGAGACTTTTTTCATATTTTTTCAGCAATATAACAGGATTGATAGAGAGCAAATATATCAGTATCAAGGAACAAATTCTACGTGGATTTTACTTTTTAGTACAAATATTTATTTGTATTACGCACGCCTTCGTTTATGGTATCAATAAACGGAAAAATATATGAACGGAATAATATATATATATATATTATAACATTAAATAAATTGACCATCTTTTACTAATACTCTTGATTTCGTCTCACGAGCTTATATTCTTGATGTTATCATGTTGGTAATTTGAAAAAGTAACAATTCAGAGAAAATTGCAAAAGCTCTCTGAAATTGTTTACATTCTCGGCAGAATATCTCAATTCGATTATTTTATAAAATGCAACGTCGGCACTCGCGTTTTATTTTCTACTATAGATAAAATTTTAAATGTATTCGCTTTTGAAGCAATCCACAAAATTATATTTTTGTGTGAGGTAAAATTGTACTCAATGAATGGAAACTGAATACCAAAATGCAGCAATGTTTCAATAGTTAAAAATATATTAAAAACGTACGTAACGTTTAAAATAGTTTCATTTAAAATGTGTAATAATCGTGATATTCTTTCTCCTATTCTATTTCCTTCTGTCTTTCAATCCCACTTCCCACTTCGTTGCAGAACTACGTATTTACTACAAATATATGAAGTCTTTATTGATGATATTAAAGTCCACGTTAATTCAATTATATCTGTCCTCAAATTTAAAATTGCTTACAAAATTATTTAGCTTCGTGATAGGGTTTCAGTTTTGTTGTTAGTGACAGTTCACCCTTTTACCAAAGCTATGTAATATATTAAAATAAGAAAATATTTAAATTATATAATTCTGTATATATTTACATTCTTGAAAGCTTTTAAATGCATATTAAATATGAGTTTATTTTGATTTCCTTTAGATTTAATCCTCAAAGGGAAACGCGTATTTCAAAATACGCATTTCCAAAGATTGTGAAAAGTCAGGAACGGAGTGACTTCGGTATAAAAGAAAAATAGTTATTAAATTATTATAAATATAGTTACTAACTTTTGGTTTAATTTATAATGTTTTATATAAAAAAGTGTTTTTTTAGCTTCATGCTGTATCGTGTATATAGTAGGACAAGCAGAAGGAATCTAGTGTCAAGGCACTCCGTTTCCACTTTCCGCTGTATTACTAATGGACTCTCATTTTATGCCTCTCATCTACTAAAGACAGAGTACCATCTGTCATCCAATATTGTCTTACGTGCCTCGTCACAAGTGGACTTGAATCTGTAACAGCATTTGAGAAAAAATGTGTTGCTATATCTCAAAGCTTGTTAGTGATTTCTCCGCGAAGTTCTGCGGTAGTCTCAGTTGTGTTGTATAGATTTTAAGAATGTTTCTCTTAAAACTTAAATAATATAATAGTAACTTAAATTTGTGGCCAGTCGTGGCGCAGGGGCACAAAGTGTGACTGTAAAACCGTTGTGGGTTCGATCCCCACTCGAGGAGATGAAATATTTACTTAAATTTATATTTCCATTTCTTCGCTCTGATCGAAGTTAAGCGCGGCATTGAGTTCTGCTACTCAACACGCAAGGCCTCCAGAATTCGGCAGAAAGTGGGGAACAGAATGTCTTAACTGAATACAGCGTGAAGCTGATAAAATAAATAAATAATGTAATAATAACTTAACCGGCCAGACCGGCTTTTAAATAATTCAACATTAGTAATCCTGTACCGGACTTTATATTTATTTACAACACATTAGCTCGACTCTTCAAATAAATATATCAACTTATAAATTGCTCGTCGCATTGCAATTATTTTAAGCTAACACCGTAATAACGTACACTTTCATTTAAAAGTCTATTCTATGCAACGGATAATAAACAATGTCTCTATCTAATCTTTATATGATATAGATTCATCACTTTGAATGTGTCGAACGTGATCGATCGAATATAATTCAGTTCCCCAAATGGGGATCTATCCCACAGGCAAAACGTTAACAGTCACTGAATATCCCAGTACACCATCTTGGCCTATATATATAAAGATATTATTAAAGTTTTTTTTTTTTTAATAAAAACATAGTTGTACGTGATACAAACAATATCAAAAAATGTAATTTTTTTTTCTTTATTCAAAATCTTGTGAGCGATTTTTGTGAATAATTCATAGCTCTTTTTTAATTGATTTTAACAAGACCAATAAAAATATATAGTGTAAATGGTGACGTGATAAAAAAAAATTAGTTAAAAGTTTGTTATGATAAAAAAAGTTTTAGGCGACACGATGTTTGTGCATTTCAAAATATGTATAACGTTCTCTCCGATGGGAATTATTTTACTCGAATAAGATCTTTGATATTATTTTACTTTTTCTGATTACTCATTTAATATCTCTTTATGATTGTAGACGGCTGACAAATGATATGACTGATGATAGTAGATGACGACTGGCAAATAGCGAATGATGGATGACGGATGACAGATGACGGGTACCGTCACCTATTCCGTAGATGCCTAACAATACCTTCTTATTTCATACTCATAATTTCTTAAAAATTAATAATTAACATATTAATTATGAATTTGAAAAACATATATAAAGTATTTTTTTCATTATTAAGAAAAAAAAATAGAAGTGTCTTACTTCCTGTATTTGGTTATAGAGGTTATTAAAAGGAGTATCTAAGTATTTTTACCTTTAAAATATTAGTACAAATTACAAAAAAAGTATGCATAGTATATTTAATTAAGAATATTATACATACATACATCCACACACACATACACCCATGCAATATTAAGTTTAACTAGGAACTTGAAATCCAAGTACTCTTTGTCCCTCAGCTGCGAGACAAGCTAACTCGAGTAGTCAGTACACATTGCAAGTCGCAATGCAGTGCATAATATCATATGAGAACATTCTGTTCAATATAAAAACAGAAAAAACAGCCTTTCTTCTTCATTTTATTATTATTCGTAAAACAATTTTTTTTAATATGAATAATTAATTTGGCCACTCGTGATTGTAAGCGCGCCAGATAAGGGGTTCGATTCCCACTCGAGGAACACGTAATGCCTTCATATTTCGGCGGAAAATGGGGAACGAAGTGTCTTAGTAGACAGAGGGAACCTAGTGTAGGTTCGCTCTGTCTATTAAGACACTTCGTTCTCTATTTCCCATGTTAATTAGGGCTTCGACTTGAGTACTTTTGAGGTTAAGTGTTGATACACTTAAAAGTCCACTCGTGTTCAACGGTTAAATGGTCCTCATTAGCTCGCCCAGGGTCAAGAGTTAGAAGAGATGAACAGAATATACAAACGTAAAATACCTCGTACCGCAGTGGGACAGTGTTTAATTT
This sequence comes from Heliconius hecalesia formosus, assembly GCA_018249775.1. Taxonomy (NCBI): domain Eukaryota; kingdom Metazoa; phylum Arthropoda; class Insecta; order Lepidoptera; family Nymphalidae; genus Heliconius; species Heliconius hecalesia. The sequence goes on from DWMY01002768.1 coordinate 8,987, forward strand.
TATAAACATTAGTTTAGGTTATTATTCTTATTAGGATAGTAAGTACATTCAATAGTATTTTTTTTAAATCCGGTCTGGTAAAGTAAAGCGAGTTTTCGGCTTATGACCCTGCTCAGCCCGTAAGGCTATTCCACGAGCGGAAGGTGGAAAGCGGAGTGTCTTGACTCTAAAAACAATAATACACAATAACAAATATGTTTGCCTTAATCTATAATTAATATCCGAATCCAATATTTCTATTATAAAATACATCAAAGTAATTAATACACGAATTCATCCATTAAAATACAAATTTACTAGCCAGCGGCGGTCGCTGAACGATTTATACTTAGTTAGTTGTTATTAATTTATGTTTATGATTTGAAATATCAAAATACATAGTATACATTTCATAATGTTCTCGCTGTATCTCGCACATAACAGGGTAGGTAGATGGTACCTGGGAATCTAGTGTTAAGACACTCTGTTCCCATTAAGACATTTTCGTTCCCCGTTTTTCGCTGATTTCTGAAGGCGTGTTGATTCAACGCCGCAATTTACCACGACACCGGAACGAAGAAATGAAAATTTTAAATATTTCATTTTCTCGAGTGGGAATCGAATTCACAACGGCTTTTGTGGCACACACTTGTGCCACTGCGCTACAACTGGCCTCATCTTAGTATAATGTAATTATTATATTTTTCAGAAAGTATCAAATGCCTAGGTTAAATTAAAATAAGTAAAATCAGGTTTGCAACGTGAAATATCAACATAATATTATTATCAACCACGAACTAACAAATAATATTTGGGACAAGTATATCATATAGAGGTACTGATATACGCTGTTGAGCGTTTGAGTCGCAGTGCGGTGCAACGTGAAACTGAAATTCACATGCAAGGCAAAAGTTTATAAATTGATGAATATTAGACAGTTTTATTTATGTTGTTCACGCGATAAATACAAAAAAAATAAGAAATTATTTTTAATCTAATTGTGTTCTATAGCCTCAATTTGTTTTACGTAAATTTTTCAGTAACATTGAGTTGTTATAATTAGTACTGTATTGTATCTTTAAAGATATTATGATATAAGAATATTAGATATTATATTATTCTGTAGCTCATATACTAATAAAATATAGCTATATAACAAATCAATGTTAAAAATTAAATATCTGTTATGGCAACTTGTGAGATGTGACGTTTTTATAATTTTTTACCAAATTAATATGCAATTTTTTTTAATATAACATTTTAATAACGCAATCAATTTTAGTATTTAGTGTATTCAGTAACCAAAGCATAAATAACTTGGTTAGGGTGGTCGGATAGTTTCGAGGTTTCGCTATCTCCGCTTGAATCTTATGTTTCCGGTCAATAATATTAGTTACATATATCGTCGAACGAATCTGGAATATGAAATAGATATATAGTGCATATTATATTGATGTAGTTTTTATTTTGTGTTCAACAGTACATTTATGTAATAAGACATTTGAGTTATTTATATTCTTTCTTAAAATTCAATTTGAAAATCTAGTCTTAATTATATATTTTTAAAACTAATTACCATATATATATTTATAAATCTGTATTTATGTATATATTGCAATACCACTAGCAGTAAAGTACCTATCATATCTAATTAGGTTATCGACAGCTATAGCCAGCGTGAACGCGCTTTAATATGACGACGATGAGAAAATTATTTATAATACGATATATGTCGGTCAGCACATATTAGTTTATCAAATTTTATAAGTATTATAAGCATATAAAAAAAATATTTAAATAAAATATAGCACTAAAATGAAAGAAAATATGCGAGATAAAAGTAAATACAGGATTAAAATAAAAAAAATATATTAGAACAATATAAATCAATGAAAATTTATGGGGAGTTTAGAGTTATATGTAATGGGTTTATACTTCTAGAGTCATATATAGCATTTGAATTTGAGTTAATATCTCGACTCTTAATCATCCAATCAACTAATAAAGCAGGAAGTGAACAAAATAATATTTTCTAAATACAGTTTGTATTTAGAAAATATTACCACAATTATACCACAAAAGTATAATAAATAAAAATATATTATACTAATAAATTAAAATTAAAAAAAATTAAATTAGCTTCACGCTTTATCCCGCACACAGCAGGGTAGGCAGAGGGAACCTAGTGTTAAGACACTCCGTTCCCCACTTTCTGCCGAATTCTGGAGGCATTGCGTGTTGAG
>DWMY01002769.1:0-11205 GCA_018249775.1 Heliconius hecalesia formosus
GGCTAAAACAGATCTATGCAAATTTTCAACTATGAAAATTACGAGCAATCGCGTACCGTATATTGCGTACGTGTGTGCAAGAGTGAAGGCGTGCGCGTGATAACTGATGCCTGATGAGTGCGTCAATGCGTGATAGAATATGAAAATAAAGAGATAATTGTAAATATTGTTTTAATACACCGCCATGGCGCCGCGGCACTGCGTCTGACTGTCAATACGACGGTTATAGGTTCGATTTGGACTCATTCGGGGAACTTAAAAAGACAAGGTGTAGCGTTGAGCTCCGTCAATCAACACACAATATTTGTCTCTTCTTTATTTTCGTCTTTATTTTCACAGATTGTCTTAATTTAATATTTTTTTAAAGATTTCTTCTGGAAAATGTATTATTTTTTTATATAGAGTGCATTAAGTGGCGGAGTGGTAGGATTGATAAGTGCGTGGTGGATTGCTGCACATTCACAGCTAGCGCAAACACAAGGTCTTTTGACCTTTGAAGAGAAAGAACGATACACCTTTAATTGTACCTACACTTTTAATAATGACGAGATTCTTCAAACTACTGGGTAGGTATGTTTTTTAATTTTTTTTTTGCCTAACGTGATGTCTGTAAAGTGACGGAAATTGGACAAAACGAAGTTTTGTTTACAAGATTTATCAACAATGACATATACAAAGAATATCGCAGACGTGGCGCAGCAGCACGAAGCGTGACTGTAAAACCGACTGGTTGTGGGTTCGAACCCCACTCGAGGAGATGAAATATTTATTTAAATTTATATTTCCATTTCTTCACTCTGGTGTCGAGGTTAAGCGCGGCTTTGAGTTCTGTCACTCAACACGCTATACCTCCAGAATTCGGCAGAAAGTGAGGAGCGGAGTATCTTAACACTAGGTTCCCTCTGCCTACCCTGCTATGTGCGGGATACAGCGTAAAGCTGATTTATTTATTTATTTATCGACCAGATAAGCATACCTAGAAGTATATCTAATAGTAGTAGTAGTAGAAAACCTAGTATCACAAATAAAGTTATTCATTTAGCTCTATCGATATAGATGAGGATGACAGATTTAATTCGATGCTTCATTCTTATACAATATAATAATTTAAATTGTAATAATAATGTAAAGCAATAACTCTAAGCATTTCAATTTGTATTTATTTTACTTAAGTATCCAAATGTCAGGTTCTTATTATTATCATAATTTAGATAAATTATTTACAAACGATTGATGCAACGTGATTTTCATAACATCCTCATTCATTCTTCATTGGTGTTATCGTTTATTGTAATGATAGAATATAAGGATTAAGTCATTAGTACTCATGCTATCACATATTTCAAATCATATAAGAACTTTTTATTTTAATTATGTCCTTATATCAAGATTGGCTATCTAACTTTCCCGCTCCATTCGGAATTTCGAGAATTTTCCTTTCTTATTATACGTTTTCACTCCCTGATATATCTATGTGCAAAATATCAACATCTTACCTTCAATACTTTCGGCTATACGTTGTCTATCAAGCAGTCATTAGCAGAAACAATAAAACAGTTTAAATAACCAGTAATATTACAATTCCATCATCAAACTATGCTAGCTCTATGATATCATAATAATGTATTGTCATCTAATATACATAATATAATTGCCAAGTTTTATAAGACTACAACAATTAGAAGTGAGTGTAATTTAGTTTTGATTTTATAACATAGCTAGTTGCACTTCGACAGAATAAAACCCACAACAAAAATTTGAACGTAGCGGGATCAGAATCCGCGCCTCTTGGTAATATTTTTTTATGCGTTTTCTTAATAAGTATTTTCTTTTCTACGTGTGAATTATATTTTTAAAATGTTAAAAATATTTAATAAATAGTATTCTCTCCCGCCAAAAGATAATTCTATGTAATCTAATCTTTGGGTAACGGAAATTTGTACAAATCTCATCTCATCGATGTAGCTCGATCAGAACGTATAGCTTAATTGGTCAGAACGCTTGGATGGTTTCCAAGAGGCGCGGCTTCAAATACCGCTCGTTCAAATTTTTATACGTTTTCTTAATAAATATACATTTTATTTCTTACATTATTATTATTATATACACCAACCTAAAATCCTGTGTTCTATGATCTTTTTACTGTAGGGGTTGCCTGGAAGAGATCACCTGCGGTGATAAGGCCGCCCTTACACCAATGCTTTTCTGTTTGATTGTTTTTATTCTTTTGTAATTGTTCTTGTTGCTGTAATAAGGATTTAAATAATAATAATAATAATAATAATATCAGCTTCACGCTGTATCCCGCACACCAGCAGGGTAGGCAGAGGGTACCTAGTGTTAAGACACTCCGTTCCCCACTTTCTGCCGAATTCTGGAGGCATTGCGTGTTGAGTGGCAGAACTCAACGCCGCGCTTAACCTCGACAATATTTCTTACATTATGTGATAATACGAGTTACGATAAGTTTTAACAACATAAATATTTTCTTGATTTTAGGGAGGTGCCATTTCTGTATAGAATATCGTATCTGTGGTTCAACGCGTTTGGTTGCATAATCACAGTGGTAGTGGCGTGTTTAGTGAGCTTGAGAACTTCGTCTAAACCCCGAAATGATCATAGATTGTATGCGCCATTTTTCCAATCAAGACTACTCGAGAGAAACGAGGTACTTAGATTATTTCTAAGAATATTTATAATATGGGATATAGGATGAATAATGTAATGAAGCTGATACGAGTATAAACAGATATGAACTTTAAGTGTATACTAGATGCGTGCTATAAGTAGAAAAGATAAAATAATAAAAATCTAAATAAAAATTTCAAAATGTATATTTTCAAAATATAAATTTCATTGCGTTATGTACTAAAATAACAATTACCAAATTAAATTATTAAATTAGATTATGGTAGATACTTAAAATTCAATAAATTGTCCATTTCATATTTTTTATAATTTTTTTATTTTTTTTATAATATATGTGTAAGCATAAAGGAGTAACTCACATATCCGACAGTATCAAAAGGCGGCTAATATTTTTTCTTCGTATGCCCATTTCTTTGACATGCCTAAACAACTGAATGGTATTTGACATATGAGATGTTGTCGTAGTCTTCAGAATTGTGCTTGTGCTGTGCTGTGTGTGCTGAAATATAAATTAAAAAAATGGCGACCTCAAATGAAATAAAGGACGGGATTTTTACCAGGTTATTTCTTCCTACAGCAATGTACCTAGGTATTTAATGAAATCTAGTGAAAATAATATTTCACAAATAAAACTAAAAAGTCTGAAATAAAATTGTTAGTAAAAAAAAATTGACTGCTTATAAATAATGAACTGAAAAGAGAAAAGTAAATAAATTTAGACATACTTCAAATTTGCAAGCGGGGTTTTTTATTTTTATAATAATAATTTTATTTTCTATTAGTATATTAACCATAAGTATATGAGTAGCAACACATACGCGGCTTCGCCCGCTTAAACTTATTGTTATAGTAGCCGCCCACTCCCGGCTTCGCCCGCATACCACTTATAATTCTTTCATTATGTTACATTTGCAAACATATTACAAATTAGCTTCACGCTTCAGCTTGCGGGACCTAGTGTTAAGACACTCAGTTCCCCACTTTCGGCTGAATTCTGGAGGCATTGCGTGTTGGTAGTGGAACGAACCCTCAACCAGTCGCGTTTACAAGCACACTTTGTGCCTCTGCGCCATGACTGGCCTCATATTAATTATATAATTTATACATTCAATTATGAACAACTTGCTTTCATAATTCTGAGAAAATGCAAGTACTACGTGACTGCTTGAGAGGATGTCATGGCGGCAAGGATACTCCCCGCGGCTCCCCGCCTAGGGTTGCGGCCGTAAACAGGGTTTACATTTTTAAACATTTTAAAAGTGTTATCCACACTTAGGAAAGAAAAATACTTATTTAGAAAACGTATAAAAATTTGAACGTAGCGGGACTTGAACCCGCGCCTCCTGGAAACCGACCAGGAGGCACGGGTTCGAGTCCCGCTACGTTCAAATTTTTATACGTTTTCTAAATAAGGGTTTACATTTACTCGAAAAGTATACGTCCAAAAAGCATGTATGAAAGCCAAAGCTTATTTTTATTAAATTTCCTTGATGATGGAATAACTTTCGCTCGTAAACTTCAATATAAGGATATTGAGGTCAAATAAAAAAAATTAAAATATCACCTTGCCATTTTTAATTATTTTTTGTCAAAAAACTCCTTATTGTGACTTACATATTTATCAGAGAATAGATATACGTTATAGCGGACTTTATTAGAACTAATAAAATTGAATGTTTTGTAGTACAATGTACATACATATATTAAGTAATTCGATAGCGTTTATAATTATTCTTATTTCGTTATTTAAGGCGAATTAAGAATTAAACCATAATATTATTATAGGCAAGTACTCCTGAGGAATGTCTCAAAATGAATGAAACGTTTATAAAAGCTTTCATACAAAATAGAAAAGTAAATCCAACCAGTAGTTCCAGAGGTCTGAGCTTTTAAACAAATAAACGAACTATTCCGATTTATTATATAAGTATACATTAACATTAAGATATTTTAAAGTTTTGTTTTGCATTATTAACTTTTAATTTTATTTCAAACAAGAGAGCGCAATAATATAATGATGACTTTTAATGTTTTTATTATTCCGCAGATTTTGCAACCGCACCTGGATTTGAGGACTTTAGCGAAATGAACGAATATAAATTTGTTATTTCAAAATAAATTTTTACAATAAAAATTTATAAATTTAATTATAAATAAGATATTTTTAAGATAATAAGATTGATAAATATAAATAAACACTTTTTACTTAATTTATCATTATTTTTTGTTATTTAAAAGTACCTACATCCTATGTATAAATTGATGTTGTAAAACAGATTTTTATGAAATCTTACTTACACTTCCTGCTGGTGTATTTATGTAAGTATAGTATCGATATTATATAACGATCCTTTATATTTTTTATCTATTTTAGAGTTTAGCTTAATTTATTATATTTATTTTCAAACGGTTTTTAACCCCCAACGAGTAACGAAAAAGAGGGGTGTTACTTATAACACTACAGGAAATACTCTACTTGCCGATTTTGGCGATATGTTCGGACCGTGCTTGCTCTGGCAATTTGGCACTTAAAGAACCTAAAGGTTCGGTTATACTATATGGATATGCCTCACGTTCGGTAAAGGCAGCACGCTTGCAAGACGTATCAAACCAAGGCTGGAACTTGGTCCCGATGGGAACTACCGCGCTAGGAATATAAAATTCCATGCACTGTAGAACCATGTCGACAACAGCAGCAGCGCAGGTACTAGGATCATTGGAAGAGAAGCAAAGGTAGGTAAGTAGTAGGTATCAAATGAGAGGTAAAAATACTATTTCACGAATAAGACAAAAAAGTCTGAAATAAAATTGTTGGAAAAATAGGATCCCGCTGTCTAAGAATAATGAAGTGAATAAAGAAAAAGATAAACGCAAATAAAATTTTAGGCATATTTGAAGCTGCAGGCGGGGTTTTTTGTTTTTATAATATTTTTTTTTGCGTTAGTATATTAATCAACCAGTAAGTAAGTATGGTGTCTATTAACGATCCTTTATATTTTTTTAACTAATTTAATGTCAGCTTAATTCATTAAATTTATTTTGAAAGGGTTATTTTGTGCTTATTTCTACATTAATAACGTCTTATAAATTTTTATATATCTTAGAGATATTGAAAATTTAAAGATTGATTATTGATTTTGAATAGAGACCTTATATATATTGATAAGATAACATATTCGTATTTGGAAGATATTTACCTACTAATGCGTATTTAAATGATATACTCTACTATCGTCTTAATGACGTTTAGTAGTGCGACTGATCACGCCATGATTGATTAAATATTTTATTAATAATAGTAATAGTAGGTGTGATCGATATTGCTTTTTTACTATGAAAAACAGTAATTATTAATAATTACATTTTCATTACCTACATTACGTAGGTGAACGGTGTAGGAGATGATCCTTCGGTATAAGATGTTTTTTTGCTATTGCAGCAAAACTACAACGGGTTCCTATATTTTTTCCCTAATATGTGAATCTTAACACGCGCTCCGCAGTCGATCCATAACGGCGAAGAGTGCAGTGACTAATTATTTATGAAAGGCAATATTTAGTGATTGCAAACTAAAGTAATATTGATTTTAAGTCTATGATACGTTTTTTCTAGGTTGTCAAATGCAATGACCGGTATATTAGTGGTTGCGGATGCAGTATTTTTTGTTTTTCATGTCTCATTTGTGTAGGTTATGAAATAGAACAATTAATTTCTTTATATGTACAGCTTCACGCTGTATCCCGCACACAGCACGGTAGGCAGAGGGAACATTATGATAAGACACTTCGTTCCCACTTTCCGACGAATTTTTCGAGGCGTATTGAGTGGTGAAATTCAATGTTGAGTTTTTGCCTTGGTGCCAGAGCGAAAAAATGAAAATATTAAGAAATAATAATTCATTCCCACGAGTGGGAATCGAACCCTCAACCGTCACGTTTCAATCACACCCTTGTGCCCCGGGCCACGATGGCCTCTTTTATATGTACGTGTAAGCTAAAATTAATACGTGTACGTCAAGTAATTGGTGTACGATATGATCTGTGTAACTGTGGCCGTGTGATCCCGGCCTAGAATAGGATCATCTTGGTACTGGTAGTGTCGTAAGAGGCGACTAAAGTACGTGTGGTAGAGTCGCGTCAAATAAATAAATTAATATATATCAAAATCAACATTAAAAATTTGGTTACAAAATTGTTTATTTGACTGAAGGGTGAGAAGGGATAAAAGAAAATAAAGTTTTTCAATTATGTACAAAAATATATATTTCTAAACTTTAATTCTAATTACAAATTATTGAAAATAAATAAGATCATTCATTTTAGAAAGGCCATGCGCTTCCTGTTCTCAGTCCATAAAGTCCATCTCTGAAAAAACAAAATAATATAAATGATTTATAAGTTACAGTTTGAATGTTTTTTAATTAGAGCAATATTTCAAAATTTATTAAAATTGGGCCCAGTTGAAATTAATACCAAAATAACCACAGTTTCACATTCCAACTGCTTACTTTTTTGTATGTCATGTATATTTATAATAGTTGTTATTTTATAGGCATAAATCCTCAAATTCTTAATTAAATATATTGGGATCGTACTATTTTAATCATTCGTTATAATTGTTCACCAATACAAATGGAACATTAATTATATGAAATTATACAAATTCAAACACATTTGAACGTTAATGATGTAAATATGAATCATATTTACATTATCATTCATCATCTGACTGGTTGTGGGTTCGATCCCCACTCGAGGAGATGTAATATTTACTTAAATTTATATATCCATTTATTCGCTCTGGTGTGGAGAGAAAAGCGCGGCGTTGAGTCCTGCCACTCAACACGCAATGCCTCCAGAATTCGGCAGAAAGTGGGGAACGGAGTGCCTTATGACACTAGGTTCCCTCAGCCTACCCTGCTGTGTGCGGGATACAGCGTAAAGCTGATTTTCATGAATCATATTTGATTACTTACCCACGTTTGTTTAAGTTTGCGTTACCAAGAGGTAGGGAAGCACCGGAACACTGGTTATTTTCAGCTTCTCTAAGGTTATTACAACGTCTACCAACTAAATGACTACTTCGAACACTGGAAGCAAACAGCTGTGGCGCACGTCTGTGAGAGCACATGCTGTTTCCACATCCAGGCTGACGGTTTCTACCACCATTGGGGTAGAAGTCGGCGTCGCAAATAGGGTCCATGATACCGAGAAGACCACCGTCTGTGTGGATACACTCGACGTAAACTCCGGAGTTGCGATTTAAAGCATTTGAATTTCCTCCCCACTGTGGACCCGCGGGATCCATGCCTACGTTTTATAAAAGAAAATGATGTTAATTGTGCAACAATAAGTGTCATGTTAAAAAATATTTAATCCAAAAACATAAAATACTGACCAGTGACACGTTGAGGACGGGTACGGGCGGCGCGACCTGTGTTACCCACAACGTGAGCACCCAAGCTGTGGCCAAGTAAGTGTATATTGTTCCAATTTCCTCCGGCAGTATTGAATAAGAAGTTTAGAAAATTGGCAAGATGCACGCCCACATCAGGAACAGCACGAACAGAGGTGGTGTACGATCCACTAGATGTTCTCCTCCAGTCAACAATGATAACATTGACATCTGAGACGGCTAAGAATGCAGATGTAATAAGTGGATTCATATCGGTGTTCCCGTCGCTGTTCCATCCATGTACAATAACTTTAGTTGGACGATTTCCTCTGTAGTTGGAGTTACGGATAGAGTTGGCGTTTCCGTTTACTAATATTTGACGATTACTTGGGTTTTGCCTGGAAATTAAAATAATATAATATATTAAAATCTATAACAAGTTTCTTTTACTTATTATTTTTAAAAATTGATTTATTTACCTTGTAAAAAGCCAGTATTCGTTACGAGCTCCGTTTCTAGCGTTTAGTAAACTTTCATCAACAGGAGCTTGAAGGTCTACAAGATGAGGTTTTCCTTCGCCATCAGGCATCCAGATATATCGGCTTTCACCCTCCACATAGTGGCTATTATCTCCTGATACCAGAGGAATTGCGCTGCCAGAGCATACTGCAATAATATAAGGAAATAATAACAAAGAAATTAACTAAGGAAAAAAAATCGTCAGATTAAACAATTCATTCTTAACTAAACTAACATGCTATTGTGGCGAACAAGATCAATAAAGTTTTCATGATTGTTTATTCCTGCAATATTTAGTGAAGATGATGTCGTATTTATTGAAGAAATTATCTACTTCTACAGTTTATCATTGAAATTAATCAAAAAAAATATTATTACACGATAGATAAATTAGCACATAATATACGTCATAATAAAAACAGAATAAACATATATTTTATCAATATAATAAATAAAGAATCATCGGTTAGCGGTCTCATGGATTGCATTGTCAGAAATGGACAACATTAAAATGGTAGTACAAGGGAAGTATCAACTTTCAAATCAAAAAAGGATAATGAAAATCTCTTTATCCAGTCTAAAGTACTTAGGTAACAAACATAAAAAATAGTCGATTTGATAACTAACTTAACTTAACTTAGCCTCACGCTTTATCTCTAGCGGAGTTGTCAGAGAGAACGAAACGCCAAATGTCACTACATCATTATGTAAGTATAGTATCGATATTATATAACGATCCTTTATATTTTTTATCTATTTTAGAGTTTAGCTTAATTTATTATATTTATTTTCAAACGGTTTTTAACCCCCAACGAGTAACGAAAAAGAGGGGTGTTACTTATAACACCACAGGAAATGACACCTTGATCCATACGGCGAAAGAGAAAAGCGATCTCCTGGACGACAGACACACATACAAACGTACACAAATATATAGATAAAGGGATCAAATAAGTTTGCCTCAATAAGTTTGACTCAGTTCCTTTGAGACCAACTTGGCCTTGCTTTACAGGTGATCGCGATACTGGCAGTCACTTGAAACGCTGAGGCCTAATGTGCTGTTATTGAGCGCGGCTATAAGGTGGAGTCTTTAAAAAGAGTGGCGAAAGCGAAAACTGGCTATAGTTGCCAAATGCCGCCTTTGAGAGTGCCCAAAACCGATGAGTCCCGGACGGATAGCTCTCAAGCTTCTTGCTGATTTTGGCGATATGTTCGGACCTTGCTCTGGCAATTTGGCACTTAAAGAACCTAAAGGTTCGGTTATACTATATGGATATGCCTCACGTTCGGTAAACGCAGCACGCTTGCAAGACGTATCAAACCAAGGCTGGAACTTGCTCCCGATGGGAACTACCGCGCTAGGAATATAAAATTCCATGCACTGTAGAACCATGTCGACAACAGCAGCAGCGCAGGTACTAGGATCATTGGAAGAGAAGCAAAGGTAGGTAAGTAGTAGGTATCAAATGAGAGGTAAAAATACTATTTCACGAATAAGACAAAAAAGTCTGAAATAAAATTGTTGGAAAAATAGGATCCCGCTGTCTATGAATAATGAAATGAACAAAGAAAAAGATAAAAGCAAATAAAATTTTAGGCATATTTGAAGCTGCAGGCGGGGTTTTTTGTTTTTATAATATTTTTTTTTTGCGTTAGTATATTAATCAACCAGTAAGTATCTATTAACGATCCTTTATATTTTTTTAACTAATTTAATGTCAGCTTAATTCATTAAATTTATTTTGAAAGGGTTATTTTGTGCTTATTTCTACAGTAATAACGTCTTTTAAATTTTTATATATCTTAGAGATATTGAAAATTTAAAGATTGATTATTGATTTTGAATAGAGACTTATATATATTGATAAGATAACATATTCGTATTTGGAAGATATTTACCTACTAATGCGTATTTAAATGATATACTCTACTATCGTCTTAATGACGTTTAGTAGTGCGACTGATCACGCCATGATTGATTAAATATTTTATTAATAATAGTAATAGTAGGTGTGATCGATATTGCTTTTTTACTATGAAAAACAGTAATTATTAATAATTACATTTTCATTACCTACATTACGTAGGTGAACGGTGTAGGAGATGATCCTTCGGTATAAGATGTTTTTTTGCTATTGCAGCAAAACTACAACGGCTTCCTATATTTTTTCCCTAATATGTGAATCTTAACACGCGCTCCACAGTCGATCCATAACGGCGAAGTGTGCAGTCACTCATTATTTATGAAAGGCAATATTTAGTGATTGCAAACTAAAGTAATATTGATTTTAAGTCTATGATACGTTTTTTCTAGGTTGTCAAATGCATTGACCGGTATATTAGTGGTTGCGGATGCAGTATTTTTTGTTTTTCATGTCTCATTTGTGTAGGTTATGAAATCGAACAATTAATTGCATTATATGTACAGTTTCACGCTGTATCCCGCACACAGCACGGTAGGCAGAGAGATAAGACACTTCGTTCCCACTTTTCGACGAATTTTTCGAGGCGTGATCAGTGGTGAAACTCAATGTTGAGTTTTTGCCTTGGTACCAGAGCGAAAAAATGAAAATATTAAGAAATAATAATTCTTCCCACGAGTGGGAATCGAACCCACAACCGTCGCATTTCAATCACACCCTT
>DWMY01002770.1:0-11202 GCA_018249775.1 Heliconius hecalesia formosus
TACAAGAGTAACACGAGTTCAGGTCATTGTGTTCCAGGTCAACGGTATGTTAATCACATATATTGGTACTCAAAAGGTAGTCTTTGATCCTATTAGAAAGCGATGTTAACTTTGGTTCTCTTGTAACTAACTATGTAGTTGATACATAACTGACTTATGTGTTTTGTATGTTTTTTAAGTTAGTAAGGGTTTTATTTTTGAAGTTAATAGTTTTAGAATATATTGTTATTACTATTGATCAGCTTCACGCTCTATCCCGCACACAGCAAGGTAGACAGAGGGAGCCTAGTGCTAAAATACACCGTTTCCCAGTTTCTGCCGAAACTCAACGCCGCGTTTCGCCTCGACACCAGAGCGAAGAAATGAAAATATAAATGTAAATAAATATTACATTTTCTCGAGTGGGGATCGAACCCACAACCAGTCGAATTTACAGTCACACTGCGTCATGGCTGGCATTTATTATTATTGATTGCGATTATATTTATATATGATTTATTTATATGATTAATTTTATCTATATATATAAAATATATATATTATCTAGTTTTTTAATGTTTTATTTTAATTTTCACATGCTTTTTTAATAGTAGATGGAATTATTTTGCACAGACTTTATACACTATAAAGCTTAGTATTCTTGAATTGGCAACGTCTCTGTTCAGTAAATAGCTTGTGTACCGTACTATAACAATAATATAGTTTTTTGACTACATTTCATTTAAAAACGGAAGGGGCCTTATAACACTTGGTTCCCTCTAGCTACATTGGTATGCGGGAAAAAGCGTGAACTTCAACTTTGATTCTTTAGTATCTAACGATGTAAAAAATAGGTAAAATCAAAATCATCGTCCGACGTCATTGTATCTGTTTTGCCGCATAGTGTTTTAATGCGATTTATTTTTTTGATTTTACATTTTATCCTTATACATATCATTGCTTACAAGTTGGTACTATGTTTATTTTTCAACCTTTTTATATTTTAGTTGTGAAAAATGTGAGTACTACTAACCTAACCTAACATTTTTCATTTCATAATATATTTATTTAATATTTAGTTAAAAATTCACACACCCCATCATATAAAATGTCAGATGTTTTTTTTAAATATTATCGTGATTTTAAATATTATCTTATCGTGATAGTTCCTACTGACTGAAATATTTTTTTTGTTCAATTATTTTTTTTTCTATTATACCTACATAGGTGGTCCCTGCTAACAAGAATTCTATGAAAGTGGTCCCTGATCAAGAAAAGATTGGGAACCTCTGGCCTAAACTGATTTTTGAAAGAAAGCCATGGAATTGGTATATTACGTAGCCCCTTATTATTTCGAAGTCGCTACATGGCCCATTTCTACATAAACATATTTATATCTTACACAAAGAACACTCGTTTTTCCGCATTATTATATATAAAATTAATACCAAAGCGTAACGGAGCCAAGTTGTTTACATAAAACGGGATTTACCATTATATGTAGACGACCCCTATTATTCATGGATGTATTACGGCAAGGAGCCGTACAATGATTGTATTGTATGGTGTATTAGGTCATTGTGTATTACTAAATTGTTTATATTTTGTATTTCGAAATATCCGTTGCTTATATAAATGGCCTCCTGAAAGCTAATGTAGGTACACTAGCGTTTAGGAGGCCAGTCGTGGTGCAGGCGCACAAAAGTGTGACTGTAAATGCGACAGGTTGTAGGTTCGATTCTCTCTCTCAAAGAAATGAAATAATGAATATTTTTATTTCTTCGCTTTCATGTCGAGGCAAAGCTATGCCTACCATTCTGTGTACGATATAAGGCAGAGAAAAAAAATACTTTTAACTGTGGTTATGCAGGCATGGTTTAATAGAAGTAACTAACTCTGAGCGCAGGTACAGGAGGTTTTATAAAAACGAATGAACGTAATTTAATTTAGCCTGGGTATAGCCTTCTGCGATAAATGAACTAACTGACTCATTAATAGTTTCCAATTCGACTAAAATAATTACTAGAATTTTTGAGAAATGAGAAAAGTTATTTCAACCAAACATACTTACACACGATATTTATAGCATTAATAAATAATAATAAGAAATAGGTTATGATTTTTTATCTAAGATTTGCTAGCAAAATAATTTTATTCTTTTATTTCTTATTGTTTTTTTTTATGATTGTCATATATATCTGGCGTTCAGTATTTAATGTTATTCCATGTTGTGTACCGAATTATACTAATTTCGCTAAACTAAGCTAATATATGTTTTCAAACGTAAGTAATAAATAGGTACAAGACTTTTTAAAAGATAAACCGACCATATAATACACATATATGTAATATGTCTTCTCTTTTGTGTACCTAAGTTTTATTGTATTTAAATTTCGAAACAACGAAAGGCAATCGTTAAATTTTTAATTTGTTTTTTAAGCATTGACACCTACATGTGGTGAGTAGGTCAGTGCCTCAAATTTCAAAGAAGATTTCTTTTGTTTATTTTTATTAATATCGATTTGCCTATTTAAATATGCAGAGTTTATTTTATGTTTAGATTTATTTGTAACTCGCCTTTCTTTATGTAAAACTGGAGAAAGGAATGATGAAGGTAGTCAAATTGAACCAAGTGTAAAGACACTCTCAGACATCCCCAGACACCGTCCGATTATTACCGAGGTTTACCTATATGCTATAATACTTTTATTATGCTGAATTTGCCAACAGATTTATTCAGTCAATCATGAACAACTTGTTTTTATAATTCTGAAATAGTGCAAGAAGCACCATATAGGCTGCTTGTGTCTTCGGCGCCAAAGGCGCCCCCCGCAGGACTCGAACGTAGACTTGCGGCCGTAAACAGAGCGTTGAATAATTTTGATTTTACATTTTATCAAAAATTATACATCCAAATTACATATAAGAGAAGTATCTTCATAAAATTTCCTTGATGACGGAATAACTTTTGTTCGTAAGTTTCATAAAAACATAAAAAACGGTAAAATATCACCTTGCAATTTTCAATTGTTTTTTCAACTAATGCCTTATTACTTAGTGACTTATTTATAAGCGATAGGTATATGGTGTCGTATAACGTATCATTTATTAATAACTTTTGCACTCATACTACGTAAGACGTAGGTCGTAGGTAGTTCAGTAACCTATGACCTGTTTGTGAACGTATTTGACGAATGAAATATTTCACGGTGTCACGTCACATCGCAGTCACGCGAAATTGAATGCTTTGTAACTGACATTTCTATAGAAGGAAAAAGTATTGATAATGACCGTTGTTGGTATTGTTATAGATGGGTTGGTATGTATTATTTTTTATTTTTTTTTTGTATTTTGGTTTATATTTAAAATATTTGTAGATTATTATTTTATTGATGTTCTTATATAATCTCGCTCTAATAAAGCTCTAATAGATACTTGTCGGGTACAAATGGATATTTTAAAACAAATTCTGGAAGAATTACATTTTGAGCGGCGGAAGTAAACGCCGCGATTTGCCTCGTTACCAGAGCGAAGAAATGAAAATATTTAACATTTCAATTTAAGCGTACCTATACTGTCTGGATTATTTATATCTTTGAAGAAATGTTTTTGAGTAAACATTTTTTACAGGGCAATTTCGTTAGTAAAACTTCTGGGATGGGCACAGAACTATTCTGGGGTGGGCACGCACCACCTCTATACCTACGTCCATATTTCTACGATCGGTAGTGTCGTCTGTGCGTTGTCCGTCACTCACTCAGCAACAAAAGAATATATAAATACATATCCAACCACATCTTAGCTCTCAAGCGTTGCGTTAAACATATCATACCCATTACACACCGAGACCGCTCAATAACTATTTTATACCGTTTATCGTGAACTAGTGAAGATCATCGTTACACGACGCGTCATATTGACACGTCCATTGCGGTTGACATTGGTACAGCCGACCGCAGTCACTGAATACGAATAGTAAATGATATATTGAATACTTTTGTAGTTTATAAGTTATTTTTTTACAAAAAAAACCAATTTCAAACAATAAACTAAAAAGTAAAAAATAAATTTACTCTACATAAGGTAAACCGCACTTTTTTTTAAACAAAAATAATTAAAGAAAGTTTTTGTAATTTTGATAAATCGGTGTCTAGCTAAAGCTAACACAACATCAAATTACTTAACACTAGCTTACAAATAATAAAAAATCATCAAAATCGATTCACCAAGTCAAAAGTTCTGAGGTTAAAAACCGTTAAAAAATACAGTCCAATTGATAACCTCCTTTTCTTACGGAAGTCGGTTAAAAAATACATACGACCTTTACTGCTAGCAGTTTATGTTGTGGGTATCTGAATCAATAGTGGTGGTGTTAGTAGTATTCTCAAGTAAGTTTGTATTTTTAATGGGAAATTGTGCTTTTTTTCGTTTTGGCATTTCGATATGTTTGAAATTGCTTTTATTGTGTACAATATTTTTTTTAATTCATTTTTATTCTACCTACTTTCCGCCGGATTCTGCAGGTATTGCGTTAATGTGCGGAACTCTACACCGCACTTTGCCTTGACCCCAAAGCGAAGAAGTGAAAATATTCAATATTTACATTTCTCGGCTGGGTATCAACCTGTCGCACTTACATTCACACTCTGGTGCCACTGTACCACGACTTGCCTCGTATTTTGTAAAGCATTTAAAATTTAGAAGGCTAAAGCTGTAAACGTTTGATGTTTCATAGTACGCATAGATAAAAAATCATTGCCGTTATATGCTCTATAATTGTTTAAAAATAAAATAAAAGGACACTTAGACACGGAGCAAGAATTTCTTAAGAAAAATATAAAATAATAAATTTTCAAGGCGTGTCATATATATGTATATATATAATATTTTAGGTCCTAGGTTACTAATAAAAAAGTAGTACTGTAGTAGAATATAATCTAGGTTACTAATAAAAAAGTAGTATTGTAGTAGAATAGTAGTTGTGCCATATTTTATTGGATCCGTCTAGCCATCTTTACATAACCGGGCAATATTCAGTAGTTATTTAATAGCTCTAATTTTATATAACGTGCTGCGAGACGCACATCTGTTTGACCTAATTTAATTTACAGAAAACTCTTTTTTAAATCGTTCATTTTTAAATATAATTAAATCTTACATTATTTATATTAAATCTTATATTTTATAAATTAAATCAGCTTCACGCTGTATCCCGCACACAGCCTTGAGATTTTTTTAAATTAAAATCAACATTTTGAAATTTTTATCTCAATTCACTTTTAAATATTTCTAATTTTCAAATGACATTATTTTTAGAGCTATTACAAAAGTTCAACAATGAAAAAGCTTTCACTGTCACAATACAACAGTTGATATTTTTTTTTTACAATTTATTACTTTATAGAAGTAGCACTAGCGACTATTTTATGTTTTATCCTCCATTTTCCCACTAAACCTTTGTTTAGTGGTTTAAAAGTAAAAGAAAAATATAGTATATAAAACAATGTAGGTAACCCAGATTCTGTATAGCGATGATCAATGGTCATGCACATGTAAATAGGTCGACTCGGTACATTGTTATATTTAAATATATGCCTTGAAAGCCTTGCCCCTCCGTGTACCGTGAGAAATCGTACGTCACGAAGCTACTTTGATATATTGTCGTACATCTTGTCTGTATTCGTTTGTGTTATATATGTTCATTTGTTGCTTTACGCTGTATCTAGCATTTAGCAGAGTGGACAGAGGGAACTTGGGAACCTAGTATTAAGTCAGTACGTTCTCATTATGACACTTCCATTTCCCACTTTACGTCGAATTCTCGAGGCGTTGCGGGTTCAGTGACAGAACCCAATGCCGCGCTTTGCCTTGTTACCAGAGCAAGTCGGAGTCGAACCTACAATCGTTGTTTACAGTCGCAAGCTTGTGCCCCTGCGTCACGACGGCATCTATTATATGTATAGTGTAGTCTTATAGTGTTGTAATCAAAATTAGAGACATTAGATACACAGTTGTGTTGAGTTCTGCCACTCAATACGCAATGCCTCCAGAATTCGGCAGAAAATGGGGAACGGAGTGTCTTAACACTAGGTTCCATCTGCCTACCCTGCTGTGTGTGTGGGATACAGCGTGAAGCTGATTTTTATTTATACAGAGTGAGAGGTGCGAATTCAAATCACATACACAAAAATGACTAAATAGACAATCTGCTTTATTTTTAAAGTAAATGAGAACGATATTATACGTTTTGAGAATTTAGCTTAAAAAAAATTATAAAATGTCACGCCTAAAAATATTTATAATTAATATTTAAAAAGTTATTTATTTTTTTTGTTACATATGGCCATCCATCACTCATAATCATCATTAAACAATTAATTTGATGACATAACGTGGAAACTAGGACAAACTTGTTTGCCTATAATAGTGCAAAATACTATAAAAATAAAAAATAAAAAAATACATTGAACGATGCCCTGTAATTTTGCTTTATTTCGCAGGTATATACATGATAGGGAATATCCAGTGTCAAGACACTCCGTTTTCTATATTCAAACATTATAACATAAGACACGAAATGTATTGATATAATGAAAGAGAGTTCATTGCCGTTGCCATGTTAGTGCTAGTGCAACTTGTAACCGTTGAGAATCTAGCAGGCCAAGGCTTACAAGACGTTGGTGTAAATGGAATGAATTTACATTTATTTTATAATTTTTATTTTATTAATAAAAGTTATTTAAATAAGTATTTTTCAGTCAGATTTCTTTTTAAGTATGCTAAATAAACTGTCTTTATTCAGCGGAAATTGGGGAACGGAAGTGTCTTAATGAGGAAAGGAGTGCCTTAACACCTAGCGTTAAGGCACTCCTTTCCCCATTAAGATTCTTAGATTCTCTCTGCCTTGTCTTTTGGAAATATCTTTAAAAAGATCTATCAAAAGTCACAGGTTCCGATTAAATTTTATTATAAAAAATAAAATACTTAATAGTTACGTTTTGAGACTATTTGAAATAAGCAATATAAAAATGAATTGATTTTTCTATTGTTTCAGATTATATGAGTGGTCCTTATTGATCTTATGGTACGTATTTATATAATATTTTCTATATATTTTTTTGTTAAATTATCGTGTTTAAATTAAATGTGTCATTTAAAGCTAGGATATGAATAATTAGATAAGAAATATTTTAACTTTTTAAATATAAACTGAGGCCAGTCGTGGCGCAAGGCCACAAACAAGCGTTTGAAATGCGAGAGGTTTACGACCGACAAGAAGAAATAGGAATATTTAATATTTTCATTTCTTCGCTCTGGTGTCAGCGCAAAGTGCGGCGCTCCCTCACTTAACACGCAATGCCTCCAGAACTCGTCGGAAAATGAAGAACGGAGTGTCGAGGTTCCCTCTGCCTACCCTGCAGTGTGCGGGATACAGCGTGAAATCGCTAGGATTCCGTATTTATAAAACTTAAATTTCTACTTCTATTACTTAAGATTGTTAATAGTATTTCTTCTTACACAAATATAAATAAGTCAAAGGCACCGACTCAGCAATGGTATAGTGTGAATGGCTGTTTCGTTAACCCATAGATGTGTCGGCGAGATGAGACCAATAATCCACTAGTATTTATATATGAATACAGTGTTACATGCGTTAAGCGTGCGACTGTAAACGCCCCAGGTTTTGGGTTCGATTCCCATTCGAGGTAATGTAAATTAATATTTAATATTTCCATTTGTTCGGTCTGGTGTCAAGGCAAAGCGCGGCGTTGAGCTCTGCCACTCAACACTCAATGCCTTCAGAGTTCGGTGAAAATTGGTGAGCAGAGTGTCTTAACACTAGGTCCCCTCTGCCTACCCTGCTGTGTGCGAGTTACGGGTGAATCTAAAAAAATGATACATTTTCGATATTCGATTATTTTTCGCGTCGACACTTCGCCCGCCGTATAGACATTTATTAAAAAGTTGATATCAAAACGTTTTATCTAAGGCAGTTTTGTAAATTGTATTCACTTTTCTAAAGGTTTTTCTATGAAAATAAAAAAAAAATGTAAAATAATCTTAAATCTATATTTTTTAAGCGAAAGTAAAGCTCAGGCTAAAGGTCCTTGGCTGTTTGTTATTTCATATTATATATTTCTTCAAATTAATTCAAAGTTGAATTGATTTCTGTCATTTCTGGATTGAATATTAAACATTTTTTTTAAATGCGTGAAAACAAAAAAAACATCGATTCTTAACGTTTACATAACCAGAAAGCAGAGCAAAATAAAATATCAATAGGTACATATATTTTATTCTTGTAATAAAAAGTTTCTTATAATATCTTAATATCTGGGAGTTATGTAATAAATGGAGCGAAACGTTTAAATATTTTATATCAATTTAATTAAGAACATTTTTATCTTTCATCATTTTTATCACTTTCCAAAGATAAGTAGAAATTTAAATTGTAGAATTTCGAATGTTTAATATGAAAGTAAACAGTATTACGTGAACAAAAAAAATGTTTTATTTGTATAAAAATGATTAAATTGAAATCATTTATATGTTAGCTTCACGCTGTATTCCGCACACAGCAGAGTAGGCACAGGGAACCAAGTGTTAAAACACTCCACAATTTTCCGCGGAATTCTCGAGGCATTGCGTGTTGAGTGGCGGAATTCAACGCCGCTCTTTGCCTCGACAACAAAGCGAAGAGGCCATTACCTTTAGTGGGGATCGAACCCACAACCAGTTTCGTTTACAGTCACAGGCTTGTCGCCACGTTCGCGTTGGCGCCACGACTGGCCTCTAAATCTAAATCATTTATATGAATGATAAAAGCGTATAATAACTCGGCTTTCACTAACTTTGGAAGCTGCTTTTGAGATAAACTGGGGGCTTATCAATTCATATTAATGTCATCGTCAAGGTCCTGGGAGTTGGCTACTACTGTAGTAGTGCAATATTATAAAGTCAATGAACTTTGGTCTCACATATTATACCCAGATTTCTTATTAAAATCTTGTTTAGATTTATTTTATTTGGAATTTAAAAAAAAAACAATTATTATTATGAAACTATTGTTGTTTACTGCTAAATGAAACGTGAAATTAAGTTTTACAAAAAAGTGTTTTTAACCAGTTCTGTCATGATCACGACCATTCATCAAAACGATTTTTGTTTACGGAGGCCTTCGCTGTTGTAACTTTTAAAATTAAGCTTATTTGTATTAGTTATATGTTAGTATAAATTTAATCAATCCGTCCTGTAATTCAATATGGTCGTTGATGCATACTTACTATGTGTCAAGAGCAACTCCGTTCCCATTAAGACACTTCCGTTCAATATTTTTCGCCGAAACCTGGAGGTATTGCTTAGTAGAGTGGCGGAGTTCAACGCCAATCAAAAATATTAAATATTTCATATCCCTTTCCTTCAGCGTGAAGCTAAAAAAAAATATGTTAACTATTTTCGACGCAGCTCATTCACAACGAATATTTATTAAATGAACGAATAGTAAATTGTAAAATGGATTTTTTATGGTTTATGATACAAAAGAAATTACATACATACGTATTTAAAAATAGCTTTATTCTTTAATATATGCAGAAAAATTACATAAATAAAAATATCTAATCAGTCTAATTTCAATTTCGTGGTCTCTGTTATCAGTCCCATGTAGGGGGCAAGGCCGCCGGACGTCGACCCGCTACGGAAATAGCGCCACGTGCGCGCAGCTGCCTAGAGTAGACTGTAGAGTAAACATGTTAATCGATACTGCAGCGGTTTCAGCTAAGGTCTCAGCCAAGGTGAGAAGGTGGCTTAGTAGTTTTGACCTTCCCCTGTTCCACGTCCACGGTGACCTTACGGAATCTGGGGTGGGTTTTTGTCACATACGTTCTTGGAAAATCAATAAATATAGGTATTTACTTTTTATCAAGTCTCAATTTTGGTTAATTGTTGGTTAATTTTGACCTTCCTTTGTTGCCATCTGCAACATTAAACACTAGGATTTTCTTGACCAACTTGGATTGTAAGTTCTAAGATAAATAAAACATTTAAAAAAAAAGTAAAAAAATATCTTACTAATATTGGTTTCCTTTTTCTTTATTTTCTCATTTGTTTCTATAATAACTTATGTTGATAAGTCTGTAACAAAGTGTATTAATTATATTAAATATTCGTTTTATTTTGAATAGAAATTGTTATGGTTACTGCCTAGAGTCAGATATAAAAGGAAGTTATGAGGATTTGCAATATATATATGTTTCGTTTATATGCATAAGTTTTGAGTGTACGACAATATTCATTCTGTAAGCTGTCTTTATGTTTTATTATTCAAGTTAGACGTTTATATATTTGTACTTCCCTAATAATGTTATATTTTTATGTAACTATATGTAATTTAGTCAGTCGTGGTGCAGGGGTGCGAGGTGTGAATGTGGAACCGACTGGTTGTGGGTTCGATCCCTACTCGAGGAGATGAAATATTTACTTAAATGTATATTTTCATTTCTTCGCTCTGGTCTCGAGGCAAAGTGCGGCGTTGAGTTCGGCCACTCAACACGCAATGTCTCCAGAATTCGGCAGACAATGGGGAACGGAGTGTCTTAACACTAGGTTCCGTCTGCCTACCTTGCTGTGTGCGGGATACAGCGTGAAGATGATTTATTTTTTTATTTAATTTACATATAAAACTAATTACACAATAGACTCTTCATTTACATACAGTAAATATGTGTTTGTAAATATGGCGATTGCTTTAATCCTATGAAACTATGCTTCGAGGTTCGAACCTATAATTATAGTATCACTCAAAAATATCGTCAAGATGACATTTATTTTCGGTTTATAAGAGGCTAGTTGTGAAGCAGGAGTATAAGCGTGCAACTGTAAATGCCACAAATTGTGAGTTCGATTCCTCTCGAGGAAATTACATATTTAATTTAACCAAAATTTAAAGCGTTGAGCTCTACCACTCAACAAAACGGAGGAACGGCGGTGTCTTAACGGGAACGGGGCGTCTCAAAACTAGCTTACACTGCGCTGTGCAGTCAAGTCAAGTCAAGTCAAAAATTCTTTATTCCATTAAAATGCTTAACATTTGTTTAGACATGTCAAAATTAATTATACAAACAATAAATTAATAATAAAAATTGCACATTTAGGAAAAATAAGCCTGTTCGGTTAGTTGAGCTCATGAGAAGAACTAGGCAAAGAAACTCATGGCCACTCTTT
>DWMY01002771.1:0-11202 GCA_018249775.1 Heliconius hecalesia formosus
AATCGATCACTGAAAGTCCAATAAAAATTAGTTCAGTTATTCTGGATATTAGCTCGGGGAAATAGAAAGACAGACAGAGACAAAATTATTAATAATGTAGCTGGTTTAGTTTAGTTTTTTTATTAATGTTTTACTATGGTTACGTTTACTTATATTTTTTTCATTTAAATTAGTTAAATATTTTCAAAAACGGTTTAAGCGGGCGAAGCCGCGTCCGGGTCCGCTAGTGTCTATATAAATACATACGGTTAATCGTAAATTTAACTCTACAGCAAATTCTAGACCAATATAGCAGGCAGAAGGAACTGTATAAGTATTAAGATTCTCCGTTTCCGAATTGCGGAACCAGTTACCAGAGCAACAATAAGAAAATAAATGATTCTCACGAGTGCAAATTGAACCCACCGTCTCGTTTACATTCAGACATTTTCAAATTTGAAATCAAATAAAACGGATCGTTGATAATAAAAACATAGATAAAACCTAAACATATGGAATCTCCTTTAAGGACAAGATAATATTTTAAATATATCTTCGTGTCACAAAGTTATCCCTGCACACTAGCTAGTTAAAAAAATTGTTTTGTTTTGCCACTCAATAACCCTGTCTCTGGAGAGAACGCAGAGAATTGTATCTGCGTAGATAATGAAGTGTGTGTTTTTTTGCTTACCCTACTATAGGTGTCAGATATATGAAAGTACAATAAAAATAAAATGAAACTAATTGGCTTCATACTCTATTCCGCATGTAACAGAGTAGGCAACCAGGGTTCGAGACACTCCATTCATGCCGAGTGGCGGATCCCAACGCGGCACAGTCTTGAGAAGGAAAATTTAAATAATTCACATGATATTTCATTTCTCGCTTAAGTACCTAAGTGCATATTAAACCATAACCCATTTGATGTTCATAATCGTAAATACTCCTCCTTTTGACGTTTAGTAATGATACCGGTGGATTTCCTTTGCCAAATAGCCGGAGAGATGTAAATATCATTTCATATAAGCTGGTTTCTAAATAAAATAAAATAAATATTTATTTATGAAATATTTAATATTTAAGACCAGTCGTGGCGCAGGGGCTCAAAGTGTGATTGTAAAATCGACCGATTGTGGGTTTGATCCCCACTGGAGATGAAATATTTATTTAAATTTAATAACAATATTACGTTTTCACAATTACTTATGATGTGAAAGTAAACACTGCATTAGGAAACGATAATCTCCAAAATATCTATGTATTGTACGAGTATTCGTTATGAATTACTCGACGGTAATGTCATCGCTGGCTTTTGTGACCATGAGGTTAATGCTGTTAGTTTTTTGGCCTTTACGGTGAAACCGGATGGATAGGCAAGAGAGTACTTTGTCGTACGCTACGTTGCTGCTTGAGAGAATATCGATGACGGCAAGGGCGTCCCCTGCGGGACTTGAACAGATTAGTCTAATTTGTCTTCAGCCGCAACGTGAAGACGCGACAGGGGACAAATTAGACTAAATCGTGAAATCTCTGTTTTTTATCATCAGAGAATCTCAGTTTTTTTTATCATTATACATATAATAATATTTAATATAATAAATTATAAATATAATAAGCATTGAGAGAGATTCAGTCAATTCAATAAAACAGTTATTGGTATTGCAAAATTGTTGAACAAAATACAAATTGATATAACTTTTTAATTTACGAACCGATTGTAATTAAAAAAAAAAACGAAATATTATGAAAAGCTAATAGTGAACTGCATTTAAATCGG
Source organism: Heliconius hecalesia formosus (assembly GCA_018249775.1). Taxonomy (NCBI): domain Eukaryota; kingdom Metazoa; phylum Arthropoda; class Insecta; order Lepidoptera; family Nymphalidae; genus Heliconius; species Heliconius hecalesia. The sequence continues at coordinate 1,757 of DWMY01002771.1, forward strand.
GTTAAGCCGTTTCTGAGGTTAACGTGAACAAACACACCAACAAACAGATACTTTTTTTAAAATCATTGTATTGGGCTCTACAACATTAATAAATACCCCTATTTAAATATATTACAAAGAATAAAAATAAGGTTATTGTCACACAAACGCATGTTTGACTATGAACGTGATTGTTGTGGGGTGTGATTCTAACTTGAGAGAATGAATTATTTTCATTTCCTTGCTTCGATATAAGACAATGCGTGGTGTCGAGTTCCGCCACACAATACACAGCGTCTTGAAAATTTGGACTGAAAATGCGGAACAGTTTCTTATCATTCTACCTACCCCTATTGTACATATGCTACGTACAGGGTGAATATATATTTTTTTATTTTGAAAATTAAGTAATAGTTAAAAACTCATTTTATATCAATTGATTCGATAAAAAATCTAAATCAATCAATTAGCTTTACGCTGCATCCCGCACAGAGCAGGGTACGCCAGGCATAAGGAACCTAATGTTACTCCGTTCCCCACTTTCCTCTAAATTTTGGAGGCAATCCGAGTTGAGCGGAGGAACTCAACGCCGCGTTTTGCCTCGACACCAAAGCGAAAAAATAAAAATATAAATTTAATTCATCTCCTCGAGTGGGGATCGAACCAACAACCAGTTGATTTTACAGTCAAACTTTGCGTTTGTTTCTTGCGTTGCCTCAATTGATGCGATGTCTTTGTAATTCAAAAATATTAAGAAATTTGTAAGTTCTTGTATTATAATAAAATTTATTTATAACACGTGGACGTGAACAGGTTGTACAGAACGACCATTGCATTGGCGATTCTATTTTAGTTTTGGCCTATTTAATGTGAAAAATAGCTACTGTTGTATTATATGCTTATTAAAATTGTAAACTTTGGCGTTATAAATGTTAATTAATATTATTTTAAAGTATAACTTGAGGGCCTACAAGCGTGCGACTGTAAGCTCGAAAGGTAGTGGGTTCGATTTCTACTCGAAGAAATAAAATATTTGATATTTACATTTCCTTCGTTACTATTCACGAGGTAAAACGCGGTGTTGTGTCTCGCCTCCAGAATTCGGCGGAAAATCGGGAACGGAATTATTTTAATGGGAATGGAGTGTTTAAGCACTAGGTTCCCAGATTCCCGCTGCTTACCCTGCTATGTGCGGGACACATTGTAGCACAAGCTAAAAAATATATATCGGTCAAAAGTTTTTGGTTAACGCGGTAATCTCAGTGATTACTGGTTTAATTTTTTTTGTGTTACTTAGTCAATTGCTAAAATGTTTACAAATAAGGTTACAAATAGTGTTAGGACACCGTTCCTCATTTTCCGACCAACTTTAAAGACATTGTGTGTTTGAAGCAGACCTCAATGAAGCGCATTCTCTTGTTTATAGAACTAGGAAATGACAACAATTTACTGCTTCTAGTGGGCATTGAACCCACGACCATTGCGTTTACAGACAAACGTCTTATAATTATCGACATTATCTAAATAAATATATACTTCTTATACATTATACAGAATTTTTTTAGCTTCACGATGTATTTCGCACATAGCAGGGTAGGCAGAGGGACCTGGGTACCTGTTGTTAAGACATTTCGTTCTCATTAAGACACTTCCACTCCAAATTTTCTGCCGACTTCTTGAGGCATTATTACGGTTACAGTAAGAATTCTGGTAAATAAATATGAAATATTCTAGATTAAATAGACAAGAATAGAAAGCTTGATAAAATAATATACATTAACATTTCTTTAAATCTAAGAAATATTCTCTTAGAATTGCAATTGCAAAGTACGTAGTATTTTTTCTACAATTGCTTTAATATTATACGTAGTAGGTATATAGTATAGTATATATGTTGTCATGCTTTTTCCTATTTGGCAAGGTAGACCGAGGCAGATACATTATGTGTTAAGTGGCGGAACAGAACGCCGTTCTTTGTCTTGTTAACACAGAGAACTGAAAATAATTAAATTCTAAACAACAACTAATATCGCGATCAAAGTAAGAAGCTGTTCTTCTGTGCGGCACAATAGCAGCAATAAATATGTCCTCGAAACAAATTTCGTATAAATTGTATGCTTCTTTTATATAGATACGTTATGTTAGTTTTCTCTATGTTTTTTATAGTATTTCGAAATTATATGCCGCAATTCATACTTAATAAAAAAATATATATATTAATCTACATATACCTAAATAGTGTTACTACGAGTGTAAATGACAAATATATACGGAAGCCAATAAGTCATGACCTTGTCTAGCCAGATGTAGCAACAGTCTATTGATTGGCATGAACAGTTAGTGTCAGTGAGACGGTACTTGAGTAGAATATATCTGTACTTCTGTACTAATATTGTGTTATAAATCTGAAGAATTTGTTTGGTTAAGCACTTTAATCTCAGAAACTGCTAGTTCTTACAGAAAAAGTTTTTTTTTTGTGATAGATAGTCTATTTATTTAGGAGGGCTATATATAGGCTTTATAATATTAATATATAGGGTTACCTTGGGAACTTAGAAAGGTTGAAGGCTGACAACGCACCTGTAACTACTCTGATGTTACACGGGATCGTGGGCGACGGTGACATCAGGTGATCCGTACGCTCATTTGTCTTTTCCATAAAAAAAAATTGTCATGCCAAATACAACGCTAAATTGACATTAATTGAGATTTTTATTTGTCCACGGGAGAAAAGCCATCGTGGCCTTCATATAATTTATCTAAAGATAAATAATAAAAGGGACATGATTATTATCATACTATTGTAGCGCAGTTGTAAAATATGTCATTGTATATGCTGGTTGTAGGTTCGATTCTTGTTCGGAGAAACGCCTAAATTTAAATAATTACAATTTTTCGAGTACAGCAAGACAATATGCCGCGTTTAGTTTCACACGTAATGTTTCCACATTTAATGTCAACGAACTACGTTCCATGTTCGTTTGACACTCGGGGGAATAAGCTATTTTAAAAGCTTTTATTTTACTTGCAAATGTTTGTATGTTAGTTTGGGTGGAATCTTTGAACTCAATTTTGAAGTAGATATCTTCAACCCACGGAGCTGAAATTTTGTATACACGTACAATTAAGATGACAATATACGATAAAGTGTGTGATGTCATTCTCCACGGTCGGTTTCCAGGAGGCGCGGGTTTGAATCCCGCTACGTTCAAATTTTTATACGTTTTCAAAATAAATATTTTTCTTTCCTAAGTGGAATAATACTTTAAAAATGTTTCTTAGTAATTATTTTTTTATAGCGGAAATTTGTATAAATCTCCCTACACAGATGCTAACAACATAAATAAATTGTAACCAGCGTATCAAAAATTTCGACGTAGCTTGATGAGAACGTATGGCTTAGTGGTCATAGCGCTTGGTCGGTTTCCAGGACGTCCTGCTACGTTTAAATTTTTATAGGTTTTCTTAATAAGTATTTTTCTTTCCTAAGTGCGGAATAACACTTTAAAAATGTTTAAAATTATAAAAATGTTTAATGTTTATTGATGTAAAATCTGCTAAGTTATTTTTTTTTTAATTTCAATTTAATTAAATATTGATCGTCGTGAAAATTGGAAGGAAAGTCGGAATCATTCTTAACACTACATTCCCTCTGCATTTCTTTTGTTATGAATCTAGTCACATAATAAATAATTAATTTTAATTCCACATAAATATATTAATTAAGATAGTTAATTGTATTTTTGTGGAGATTATGCGGCACTAGGAAGCCATCTGACCTGTAAACGCTACGGTTGCTGGTTCGATGCTCACTCGAAGGAATGAGATATTATTTCCCTTGCTCTAACAACAAGATGAATACTAAGTTATAACTGCCTACCCTGTTATAAATGGGACATAGCTTTAAAATAAAATAAATATAGAAAAAGAAACTATAAAAGAGTTTTGTACATAGGCACATACTTACACACAAAACCCTATTGAATGGAAGTAATTCCATTAATTTGCACTCGATGTCAAACAGCAATCCAGTAGATTGTTGTATTCCGGATACAAGGATGGATGGCTCGAGTGACCCTCGTCTTTTGAAACGTAATTGCGTTAAGATGTATTTGGGATGTTTATGAGTATTTGAAGGTTATAGGTCCAATATAGACATGACAATTGATCCAGCATTTAGACTTTGGCATTGGTCACCTCTTTGAAAAAAAGGTATAAAAATAATGTTCTAAGCCCAAATGCGATTAAAACAAAGGTTCTGATATTTAAAAGAGACGAAGAAAGGACCGAACGGAAAGTCAGTGTTGATGGAAAGATATTAGAAGAAGGGAATGAAATTGTATATCTTGTGAGTAAGTTTAGTGGAAACGTAGGATTCGATTTGGTCCTGGAAAGGCGTAGGCGTATTGCTGCCGGTAACAAACTTATCATAATTAAAAAAATAACATTCCTAAGGAACATTTTATATTCCTCGAAGACGAATTTAAGCCTGCATTTATTCAGAACCTAAAACGATACTTTACCATTTTAAATCTTACACAAGATTTTAGTTATTTGCATTGTTTCCTGCCCACACGTCGCGTCGTCAGAACTTTCAACAATTAAATATTTACCTTAGCACTCTCAAACTCAAACAAAGTTACGAAACAACACCATGTTTTACCTCCGAGTATTTTAACCTGTACCGAATAGTTTACGTATTTCTAATTTTGTGACAAACTTGTGCGGTGAATATTTGCACGCGGTATGCCTTTGACGCGACTACGCGACGTCTTGTTATCCTTATATTGAACTGTACATCAAAGATAGTTGTATTGGACGAATGCTTGAATTATATTTTGTTTTAGCACCATAACACTGCAGACACTTGGTCTGCACTTTTTTTGTTAAAATCTTTTAGCATATTTAACTTGCAATGTATGTTTGTATGTTCGGGTGAAATCTTTGAGCTCAATTTTGAAATAAATATCTTCAACCGATTGAGCTGAAATTTTGTACACAAGTTTAGTTTGAATGACAATACATGATAAGGTATATGACGTCATTCTAAATCTAATATGCCGGGCCATCCAAGATGGCGGAATAGTTATTCTTAATGCACTTTTACAATATGGGTATCAAATGAAAGGGCTCAATTAACCCTTTCATTTGATGAGCAACTCGAAAAATAATATGACGTCATTCTAAATCCAATATAGCGGACCATTCAAAATGTCAAAATAGTCATTTTTAATCTACTTCTACAATATGGATATCGAATGAAAGGGCTCGTTGAGAGTATTTCGAAAAATAATGTGGTGTTATTCTAAATCCCATATTGCGGAACATCCAAGATGGCGGAATAGTTGTTTTTTATGCACTTCTGCAATATGGGTATCAAATGAAAGGACTGACCGAGAATAATTAGAAAAATAATGTGATATCACTCTAAAGCCAATATATTATAGCATTATTGAAGTTTTTTGTGCTTTTCTATAATGAAAGGCGAATCCTTTCGCGAGAATAAAAATGGTGGTTTTAAAAAATCTACTTGAGCCTGTAATATTGAATAATTAACTTTTACTTCTGTGGTTTGGCGACATGGGCGATATCAACATTGTTCTGTAACCTGTCTAGGAGAAGGACAGCTGTAAAATCAAACCTGAAACGGTGTTTCGTCGGGCATAAGTAATTTTCAAGCTGACATAACATGGCGCTTTCTTGTAAACACTCAAGTTAAGGTGAAGTCGTGCCGAATGAATCACCCCAGGGCGAACCCTGTTGTATATTACTCGTCTAAACGGAGCTCTAGGAGGGTCGACAAATATTTCTTCAGTACTTGTAGGACCAAAATGGTAAAAACAGAAATATCAACACAAAAGAAGAGAAGGCTGGAGAAAAAAAAAATTAAACGGCAGGAAAAACTTGCTATGAAGACGATGACACAAACCACAAAGACTCAACGAAAGGCGTGATCAGGACAATAGCGAAACACCTGCTCAACGACACTTAGAGCTTGATAAAACTTAATGTAGAAGAACGTGCTCAATTAGTTTGGGCACGTCGAACAAATGATTGATGAAAGAATGGCAAAAAAGATTTATGACGGTTAAAAGTGAGCGTTAAGAGTGGTAAGGGGAGACCTTGGATGACCTTCAAAAACAGTATAGAAGTTACGTGAGGATTCCCCGGAGGGCATGTATGAAGAGGTTGATGACAGTGGACGAGGCGAAAGAGGTATGCAAGGACCGTAGCTCCCTTGTTTGGCTTGTTTAGCGCTCCTATCTCTCTAACTACCCCTCTAGGGACACAGCGTGAAGCTAGATTAGATTAGATTCTAAACTGATATACCATCCGTCCGTAAAGACTTCGGTAAAGATTGTGTTAACCTAATTCGGCAAAAGTCTGTGCAATTTCCAGCAAATTATAATCACGTAACCGCATAACGAAGAATGTTGCCAATTGTATTATATTGGGCTTGTACAGTACGCAAGGTAGTCGCGTGATTTACTTGTGTAAATAAACTAGTACTAATTTAATTATGTAAAATCTGCAATGTAATTTTTTTTTAAATTAAAATTTAATTAAATATTGATCATCGCGATAAGCTTTCATGATCTTATATGATGATATCGTATATAATGAGGTTATAAGTTGATAGTTAAAATTTAAAAGAAAAAAATATTTTCTCCTTTTTATAGCGTTTAAATAAAAGCTTTTTGTAAAAAAGGTTTTTTTGCTTTTAACTTTTAAATTTTTAATTTTCAATCAAGATCAATTGATCTGATTACTAAAGTTTTTATAGAAATTGCCTCACTGTTTAAAAAAATTATGGATTTGAATTTAACTCAAATTATTTAATGTCTTGAAAATGTTTTCTTTTCATCATATTGATATAAATAAAATAAGATAAGGAGAAGTTTCATAGTTCTGTTGTAAAAATTTTTTTAGTATTGTAAGTACAAACGAAAGTGAAAACTTTACATTTTTCTCAAAGTTTTGCACTAAACTTACAAATCACATGTGAAACATTTACAAGACCCTAGAAGTTTCTTAAAAGCGCACCATCCTCATTACGTCTTTTCATGCCCCAAGGGAGCAAAATCCAGAACTGTAAAGGTCCGTGAAATCCGAGTAATCTCTACTTAAGTTCCTACTTATTCTAGTTTATCTGCAACTAGTTCTCGTCCACAACTTCGCTTGAGTTAAATATAACATATTTTGTTTATAACTAATTTTGATTGTTAAGCGTAAAATCTCTTTTCCCGTTTCCGTAGAAATTACAAGAAAGAGAACTAAGAGTTAGTTTTTAAGGAACCTACAAGCTTGACCTTACATCTGTAAATCCGGGTAATCCCTGCCTTCCGCTAAGCTTATAGTCGGTTTTGTTCATTTTTGATCCCTTGGATTACGTTGTTACCCGTGGTTCTTTATTACAGTACGCGATGGTTGTGTTTGAGTTCAGAGTGAGTTCTAGCACACTTAAATACAAATGTGGAGAAGAATGGAGTGTTTGAAAACTGAAGAACGCTTGAATAGAAAAATATATAACGATAAAAAAACAATAGAGGTCATTGTGGTACACTGGGACAGATTCGATTTCCGTTTGGGGGAAAGACTATATTAAAACTGGTGGACAAAACGCGATGTTGAGTTCTGCCTTTCAATGGACGTGACGGTATGTCCTAACACTAGATTTATTCTGCCTACGCTAATATGAAGAAAAAAGCGACAAGCTGCTTCTTGTTTTTCTTATAAAAAGATACCATATGTAGAAGTAATTCTTGTTTGTTGTAATTGCAAAATACTGAAATGCATTTTGATTCCTAACGTACTACTGTAGGTCTGTGATTTAGGCGTGTAATAGCCTGACAAATTAATTATTGTCATTAACTTACAAGAGAGGCCGGTCGTGGCGCAGTGGCACAGGGTGTGACTGTAAAAACCGACTGGTTGTGGGTTCGATCCCCACTCGAGGAGATGAAATATTTACTTAAATTTATATTTCCATTTCTTCGCTCTGGTTTCGAGGCAAAGCGCGGCGTTGAGTTCTGCCACTCAACACGCAATGCCTCCAAAATTCAGCAGAAAGTGGGGAACGGAGTGTCTTAACACTAGCTTCCCTCTGCCTGGTTAGCTTCACGCTGTATGCACACAGCAGGGTTGCTGTGTGCATACAGCGTGAAGCTAATTTAATTTTATTTTTTTAAATTTTTAACTTACAAAAGATTATGCATTGCTATTTATCTTTATTGAAGTTTTAAAAATATTATACATTTATTTAATTATTTTCTATTATTTGGTTCCTTTAAAAAATATCGACAATATTGTGGAATTCTTGACTGTAAGCCACTCTACTAATTTGTGAAACATGGTTTATTAAAACGCACTGTGTTATATTTTTGCTTTAAAAATATAAGTTTTTTAGTAACAATCTCATTATAGGAACCTTCCTTTGAAAAATACTTGAGAACGAAATACTTATGTAAAAAAATATAGTCTGTAAAAGAAAGAAAAGAATATTTATATTTTTAGGGAAATATGTCTTTGAATGAAATCTATGTCGAGTTGCTTCTAAATATGCGAATTATGAATATTTAAAGAAAATTAAGCATAACGAAGCTTGCAATGAAACTGTCTCTTGCTAGCTAAACAAATTTGTTTAATTAATATGAGCGATTATAATAATATCGTCTAAATTTATATTCACTTTAGTTTTTTTTATAGGAAAAGTTAAGAAAGATTTTTAGGGTTCCGTACCTCAAAATTAAAAAAAAATCGGAACCCTTATAGGCTTACTTTGTTGTTTGTGTGTCGGTCAGTTGAGTGAGGTTGAGTGAGGTCAGTTGATCTCGAGGTCGTGTGAAGATCTGAAATTGATATTAAATAGTTCTACGATCCCTTGGAGTAGAGAAAAAAACTATCTTCTAAAGCAGCATTGTTTCTGCTGCATTTTATACAAAATTCGCCGCGTAGAAAAAATAAAGTACAGGGTACTTACTGTGGGTCTATAGTTAGTAGTAAGGAAGAAGTTCGAAAATTGAAAAATTATAATAATAAAAAAAAATAAAAACTTCCATTTGTAGTGCATTTCATACAAAGTGACTGCTTACGCCGGAAAATTTTAGGGGCTAACAACATTTTTAAATTGCACTTCCTGTTGACTCATTATCCTGAAATTGATTACGGAACTCTCGGTGAGCGAGTATGCCTCGCACTTGACCGACTTTTTTTTTTTATGGAAAAGACAAAGCAAACGAGCGTTCGGGTCACCTGATGGTAAGTGATTACCGCCGCCTACGACCCCGTGCAACACCAGAGGAGCTACAGGTGCGTTGCCTGCCTGTAAGGTGGGTTGGGCGCCGGAGCCCGGCATTACCTGATGCGAAACGCAGTGGCATAAGGCCACTACTTCACGCCGGTTTTAAACGCCGGGGGTGGTAATGATCCGGTCGAGTCTGCCCATGCGTGTTGCCATTACTGGCGAC
>DWMY01002772.1:0-11200 GCA_018249775.1 Heliconius hecalesia formosus
AGTTCTGCCACTCAACACGCAATGCCTCCGAAATTCGGCAGAAAGTGGGGAACGGAGTGTCTTAACACTAGGTTCCCTCTGCCTACCCTGCTGTGTGCGGGATACAGCGTGAAGCTAATTTTTTTAAAATTTTTTATATTATATTTACCAAAGAACTAATTACAATTCGAAAATGGATATTTTTTTAGAGTCTGTGCTAATATGTTAGATATAAATAATATTTCGTTTTAATAAATAATTAAGCGGAGTGACTTTACTCTTTACTGCTTATATTGTGTAATAACATCAACATAGAAAAAAGCTGTAATATTTTTTTATAAACTTCACGCACTTCACCTAGCAGAGTAAGCAGAAGAAAACTAGTTTTAAGACATTTCCTTTCTCCAATTTCTCTCTTTTTTTTATTTTCTCAATTTTCCGCCGAATTCCCAAGTCGATAAATGTAAATATTAAATATTCCCCCGAGTGGGAATCGAACCGACTATCGTCGCGTTTGTAGTAACACAATCTCAAAGAAAGAGACAAAATATTAAGACCGTTCATTTTGTGATATTGAAAAGTACTATTCCTTTTTCCTCCATTAATAAAGTTTTTCGTAAGCCGTTTCTATAAAATCGTTGAATCTATAGTAGATTACTACTCATTCTAACAGTACTGCTGCATTTCCTAAATACAAAAGAAGTAATCCTCCACAGCCGAGTAAGGGGAAATTGTCGCAACTAGCCACCCTCTACCCTCCATCTGGTCTAAATGGAAATTTCAGAAACTTTATAAATGTATCTTTTGTGAAATCATGAAATCTAATGTCGGTTTTTTTTCTATACATTTAAATTTTCAGCTTCAGGAAATTAATTCAATTAATAATTTGGTTATTATTTTAGTCATTCAAACTTACTTTTCCACCTGAAATTAGAACTATAATTAGAATTATAAAAAAATCTTCAAGTTTTTAGACCGTCAACAAAATATATAGCACGGTAAGAAGTATATTGGAACACGAAAGTATCGTTTGGCAGCCACATTTTTCTATGCATCTTGCTTATTCGAAAGGTATGACAAACTCTCTTGAAACAATATGATAACAAATTGAATCACTTTAAAATAATCTCCCTCGTCACTATAAGAGATGTCCTTGATTTAGCGTTTCTCTACAAAATACTCACTAAATGACATGATAGACTGACCACAACTTCTGTAGTTTTTTTCTTTCTTCCACGCTTACCTCTAGTGAGTGTGCGTGTAAGTGCTCTAAAGCCCTTAAACATTCCCTTTCGCAAAACAGTCCTTGGTGCTCATTCTGCTATACTTCAAATAAGCAATTTTTTAAATTGTAATAAGCAAATTTTTCAACCGTAACCGTAAATGCTTGAAGTATGTAATTGCAAGCTAATCAAATAATATTAAACATATTTTTTTTTCTGTGTCAATCTTCATATGGTTTCACAATAATGTATTTTTTTGACGTAATAATGTATCTTTATCATATTTATAAAAAATGGTAAAACTGCTGGATGACCTAGACATACAAGACATTTTTAGGCGTTTCTAAGTAAGGTTAATACAAAATAAAAATTAAATCACCGTTAAAATGATTCAAGAAAGGACCGTAAACAATATAAGATATTTGTGCATGTATTTTGGTAGGCATAGTTAAGCAATACGTACAGACATTTACTTATTTTTTTAAGTTCACGCTGTATATTAACTCCCACACAACAGGAACAGGCAAAGGATACCTACTATTAAGACACTCCATTCCATACTTTCGTCTAATATTCTCAAACATAATAAACATAAGAATGATATGAAATAAAAGCGATACAAATAAAAAAAACAACCATAAATAAAAACAGTGCATTGAAACTGCACTATCAATTAAACTACGACTCTCATCTTCGACATCTGTCGCGAGCAGCACAGCTCTTACCAGATTAATTGAGAATGCATTATTTTCAATTAAACCGAAATATAATATAATAATTTATATCAAATATATATATAAGTGGATACGTAAGTTATTGAGGTATTTTATATGTATAAAACCAATTATCACTTTTAGAGTTCCGTAGCTCAAAAAGTAAGATTGGAACGTCTGGTATGTCCAGATCATATATCTCAAGAACGCGTGATTATCTCAAGCTGGAATTAATATTAAATATTTAGGTAGAACTTGAAGCACTTAAATAATTAAGCTTCTAACTTCTCAAATCAAAGCCATCAAAGGATACGATTTATGATTAGTTTATTCTGTATTTTGTTTGAAAGTCGTCACGTGATCAAAACCTATAGGATACTTCCCGTGGATCTACAATTATAAAATTTGGCACAGAGTGAGACACTTACGATACATATTAAGAAAGAATTCCGATTTTTTTATTTTTTTTGGTATTTAGAGAAAAATCATTACAAACTTATATTTGTAGTTCAATAGAGGATAATAAAAAGAAGAAAGGGTACTAATATATGAAAGTATTTACACTTCGACTTTAATTTCGTAGCGATAAAAAGTTAACTGATAATTTACTGAGCATTGATCAGATTTTTTTGAACCTTACGTTAATGCTAGCCTAGTACTGTCTTTTACAGCAACACCGTGTGGAAAGAGAAGAAGGTACCCTGTCCTCTGCTTAAGAGGGAGTCGTCGGTGTCAAGAGCGTTGCCTGCAGGAGTCGAGCCTGAACGATAAAAACGAGATGAGGACATTAAATTTAACATTATACGCATTTAGAGTCGGTCCTTGCTAGATGCATATCGTATGTCCAATGCAGTGCTTATGTCGAATGTGTTCGTTCTAACGTTTGGATATTTATATAGATATAAAAAATATATATATATATATATATATATATATATATATATATATATATATATATATATATATATATATATATATGCTATGAGGTGATATGATGATGCTATGAGCTCGGATTGAAAAAATATTTCTAATTGAAATTTTCTATACAAAAATGTTGATAACCTTTTTTTATTACAAAATAAATACCTCGACGGGATATGAACTTAATAACTCTTCTGTAATAGATGATAGTAGACATAAGTAAACCACACAATGGTTTTATTATTTCAAATATTGCTTTTTTTCCTTTAACTATTAGAATTTTTAGACTGAAAGACTAAAAACAAGTTAAGATCCAAAAGCCGAAAAGTAATAGCTAACTAACGTCAGTAATTGTTGGAAGTAATCTCATTATTCTTGAAGGCTCAAGATAGTATAGCATTAATTCATTACCAGAGAAGCTCCAATTAATAAAAAAATATTTTCTTAATTAATTTTTACTTTGGCTATTCTTTTCTAATTTATAAAATAATTATTAAGATAATCGATAGTTAGCCTAACAGAAAAAATGTACAAAAGCTAATATGTTAAAATATATACGATAAAATTATTTAAGTATGTTATAAATACACTATACGTTTCTTTAGATAAGGATTATCACTGTCCTTTTTTCAAATCAAAATCAAAGTCAATCTGTAAACTGATAATAAAATAATTCTGTTAAAAACAGAGTACAAATTGACAATGCAAAACTGCAAAACCCCAATAGTTTTGACGAAGAAACAACACACAATGCCTCCAGAACTCAGCGGAAAGTGGGGAACGGTGTGTCTTAACACTAGGTTCCCTCTGCCAACTCTGCTGTTTGTAGGATACAGCGTGAAGCTGATTTGATTAGATTTTTAGGCTAAATAATTTATATCGTCTTCTAAATAAATTAGATTGGACATTGTTTTTATACACTGGACAAAATTTTAATCAAAAATATTTACTTTTTAAAACACACATACAATATTCTGTTTTTTAAATTAAAAAAAAACATTAAATAAGCAATTTTGCAGGCATTGAGTGTTGAGTGACGAAACTCAACGCCGTGTTTGCCTCGTCACCAGAGCGAAGAAATGAAAATATAAATTATAATTAATATTTCATTTCCTCAAGTAGGGATCGAACCCACAACCAGCCGCATTTACAGTCACACACTTATGCCTAACGCCACGACTAGCCTATTTAATTGTTCTTTAAATAAAAATTAAATATAGACGTCAATTATATTCAAATTGTATAAGAAACCCTACAGGCGATGTAAAAGTGCATCAGGTAAGATTTAACATAGTTGGCTTTTCACGGAACTTTAAAGTCTAAAGTGAGAAACTTTAGACTTACTTTTTACTATACTATATATACTATATAGACTATTCAGAACTCGCCAGAAGCATACTAATGCAGCTTACTTTGACACGACGGACTTAATAAAGTTAATGAATAAAATGCTAGAATTAATTATTATAAGGCGATTTTGAGCGTTGATTGGTAAATAACAAACTAAAATGCTTTTTAGTTGTGACACAAAGTGGGGCTGTAAGCGCGACAGGTTGTGGGTTCGATTATAACTCGAGAAAATGAAATATTTATTATTTTGAGTTCCGCCACTCAACACGCAAACGCCTCCAGAATTAAGAGGAGGAATTCAGAGTGTTTTAATACTAGGTTTCCTCTGCCTACCATGTTGTGTACAGAATAGTATAAAGCTCATTTTTCTTTACTTTTCGAGACATTGGCCGTTGGGCGACCACCCGATATAAATAAATAGTTCCAAAAAAACCCATGATGCTAGTGAGATATATACAACAACAAAACACTATTTATTTATTTTGATAATGTTAATTTTAATATTAGGTTAATATGTTAATATACTTAGGTATCAGTATTTATAAAGAAAAAGCTCATAGTTGCATCTTCCTAGTACTTTTTGAGGGCCTCACATAAGGTAGACTAGACCTTCTATTTTCTGATGTCATCAGAGATTGATCAAAACGCTGCACAGCTTTCCTTGAGGTACTTTATTAATATATCTGATAGATTAGACGAGCTGCTAGGGTTCCATATCAGCTATTCAAAGTTAATTAATTATACTATATGTTGTCAAGGACCAATAAGTATAAAACAAAAAAAAAACATCAAAATGTGCACTGTAGTTTTTCTATTGACTGAAAATCAAACAAAGGACAGACTGACAGACAAAAAGTTTAAAAATCTTACTATTTTATATGTAATAAAATAAGTAAAGTAAAGTAAAGTATATAAAATAAGTATGTTTGTAATAAATTAAAATTTAATTTAACACATACAACAAAAAAAAAAATCAAACTAAAAATTATCTCTTATATCTTCTGTTGCAACAAGAAATACAATTTTAAATTAATTTCATTTAAGACTAAGCGCCAGCAGTATGCACTTACCGTGACTTTTAATGAATATTATAAACAAGCTCAAGATGGCAAATAGCTTGAGGTGGTTTTCATTATAGAAAAGGAGAGAGGAGAGAGATTGAATCGAGAGTTTTTTCCGCGTAAAATAAGCAAAGAGAGACCCGAAATGTACTTTACTCTGCGCTTGAAAGTAAATTACGACATCATCTAATTATTATTTCAAGCATTTTAAGTTATAGTTATATTTTGGATAATATAATTCATTGTTTAATTAAGATACAAAATTTTCAAACATAGTTTTATTAGGGTGTCCCGAGTGGGAATCAAATCATCGGATTTATAGTCTGGCTCTGTCTTATACGCGAATAAAAACTATGTATATAAACTACACTGTACAGCTTCACGCCATATCCTACAAATAGCAAGGTAGGCAGAGAGAACCGGGGGACATAGTGATAAGACACTCTGTTCCCCACTATCACTTCCGTTTTCTACTTTCCGCCGAATTCGTAAAGCATTGCGCCATTTACATGAGTGGCGCAACTCAACACCGAGCTTCGCCTCGTTACCAGAGCGAGTATACGAAAATATTAAATATTTCACTTCCCCAAGAGGAAATCGATCTCACAACCTTCGCGTTTACACCCCTTGCGACACAATTGCCCCAAAAAAACCAAACACAATTTAAAACAAATTAAAATGAACACATACCAAGTACATCAAAGTAAAATGTTCATATAGATAAATGGACGAAAGTAAAGTGTTAAATTAAGGTCCACAATGACGTACGAGATCCAAATTTCGCCTTCAAAGAGGGTTTATAAAGGTTAGAACGCCCTTTGGTACTGTGAAACTCATACATAAGGAGTTCCTTAAGTTTGTCACTCCGCCTACTGAAATATGCAGGCATACTATAAAGCCTTTTGCTTTGTTGTATTTAATTTCGAGTAGAAAAACTTAAAATCACTATCAATTTTACGAGAGAAAATTTAGTGTTAAGTCACTTCGTTCTCCACTTTTCGCACGAAATTGAAATATTGTCTGCTTAGTGTAGACTTGCTAAAGCTGGTTTTTTGTCAAATATAAAATTGACCTTAATTTTATGTCATATAGTAGATATTCTCTACTTAGAATCTATTCTCTACTTAGAATCTATTCTCTACTTAGAATCTATTCTTTACTTAGAATCTATTCTCTACTTAGAATCTATTCTCTACTTAGAATCTATTCTCTACTTAGAATCTTCTCAGAAGATTAAATTGAACTTTCGAAATTGTTAAAACACCTACATATATTCATAGTTTTTTGTCTCTCTCTGTTATCGCTAACATATTGCGTCTTGAGTAACGGAAATCAACGCCGCATTCTGTCTTATCCCGAATTTAAAATCCCGAATGAGATTGAACCCACAACCATTGCGCTTATAGGTGGATAGCTAACAAACTTCACGTCACGGAAATGACGATGCTGAGGTGGATGTGTGACGTAACGCGGTCAGATCGCATATGCAACACGTTTATTCATAGTCTTGGTGGTCCGTAAAGGAGCGGATAAGCTCCAAGGGCGTCACCTGAGATGGTATGGCGTTGGCATTAGTGCGCAGCTGCCTAGGAACTAAGTCGTATCGAAGTGCCTTGCTATGTTCCTGGAGTGAGACCTCCCGGACGCCTAAGGAAGCGCTGGTTGGATGTCGTGACGCAGGACATGAGACCCAATGGACTAACCTCTGATGATGTTAAAGACCGCGCCAAGTGGAGTAGGATAAACAAGAAGGCAGACCCTGGCAGATATATGCCGCGATTAACGCCATGAAGAATAAGCTAACAAACCAACAACTATTTATATTTTGTATTTTCTCCTACTCTGCTGTGTGCGGAATACAACGTGACGCTAAAAATTAATGAAATAGACAAATATAAAGAACGTATATCAACGAAGAACCCTAATTAATTTCACACATTCATCATGACATTGGTAAAGTACAAATAAATAAATTTTAATTAAAATTTGCTTCGAAGTTTATTTATACGAGTATCCTTTCGTTACACGAGATTTTAGATTTTAGAACTACAATTTTAACAACAATCGAATAGTCTTTATATCTTGTTTTTTTTTTATTTTTATTTCTCTATTTTAGCTTTAATTAAATGGTCTCCCCATTTTGGTTTTATTTTTAATACTCTGTAAAAAATGTTAGCTTCAAAGAGAGTTCTTAATTAAAAATAAGCGAATATGAGAGAACCGAGAAAAAAATTAATATCATATCATTATATACATTTTCCAAAGTAGAAAATGCGTCGAGTGAAATTATTATGTCAGTGGACGACCTTGATCTTAACCTTCAAATGATTCTGAAACTGGAATTATTATCTATTAAAAAAATATAAAAATCTTTTTAATTAAGAAAATATATCAAGTATTTTGTTGCGAGTTTCGCTTTTGAAATATTATAGGAGTTTATAAATGGTCTTTAAAATAATTAACTGTTTTTTTTTAAAGTGCAATTATGTCATTGTTGCACCAAATGAGCGATATTTTTCTTTTTAAGATTTCTAATCTTTTCACCTCTTTTTATTTCGTTGTTACTTTCATACAAACTGGCCAATTTGTAACTTTTATTTTTCTTTTTTATGTATCCTCCTCTTTTAGGGCCATATGTATATAAATGGAACCTACAGGAAAGGGTTTATCGTATCAATCGATAGTGCTCCATAATCATTCATCTTTCTCACCCAAAGTGGTTGAAATGGTAAAAGGACCGTAAATCGGTGAAACATTTTTAAACTCACATCTACTTACGTAGTCTCCCCTCTTTACCTGTGTGAGAACAATAAAAAATAAAAATAAAGCAATGTAGGCAAAGGGACTACGTTTCTTACTTTCCGCCGATTTTTTTCAGGCGTTGCGTGTTAAGTGGCGGAACTCAACGTCTGGCTTTTGCCTTGGTGCTAGAGCAAAGAAATAATCATATTAAGAAACATTAATTCATTGCCTCGAGTTGTGGTTGAACCCACGACCGTCGCGTTACCGTTATGCCCTTGTGCTCTTGCGTCTTTACATTAAAGTTATGTTCTATTTTGTAGCCGGGGCTGAGTCGATTGGTCAGCAATATGAGTCTCCGTCAGGAATAACAAGGGCGGCATTCAGGTTGTAGTGTAGACCCCTGATGTTGTAAAAGTCCACGTTTCTCTATCAAATTCCCATAGAAATAACGAGATATCCTCTCTTAATAGTTCTCTTGCGTCCTCCTAAGAATTTGAAATATTTGATAAATGTCAAATATTCTAAATTTCAGCTTTCTACGTCTATTAGTTTTAGATGTGTTTTGTCTGTCAATAACTCAGAAACGGCTATACTATGTGATCCGCTCGCGGTTTCGCCCGCTTGATGTATATAATTATTAATTTACAAATCTGTATTACTTTTGCTTTCTAATAATAATATCATTAAAAAAACATTTTCCATCCACCTATATACCTATATTGAAGAGTTTTTGGTTCTATTACGTTATTAAATGCTACTAATAATTTTTTTTTATACATCTTCCTTGTACAGACACCGACCCTTTACGATTTTATTATAAGTATAGATGGAAGATCAAAAGTGACATTGAGTTTGAGATTTTGATCAATAAATGTCTTGAAATGAACAGAGAAGCGATTTTTATATACTATAGTGTTAAAATATACAAATAAATACATTAAGTTAAAAAAAATCATATATTTATATTTAAGCAGGAGTTATTTATTTCCAATATAGCATATTAAGTTTCTATATACTTGCATATGTGAAAAAACCTATTTACACTACTATCGACGCTAGAACGATAAACGTATGAAATTGCCTTCTCTAAGACAGGTGATATAGGCCACATTATCATAAATGGCGTCAAGGGTTGAATATCGATTGGATAAGGAAAATAGAACTTTATTTTAAGAACAAACACTGTAAAGCATTATATGGGTTCCCCGGGAGCCCAGTTGTCTTGTTTCCCTAACGTTTGTAACCAATTTATAAAACTGATATAATATGTACGGAGCAAATTGTATCGTAATATTGACTTCTATATTGTGTAATTTTTAAGAAACGGAACGTTTCCTTTTACATAATATATTGGATAGACTGATTTTGTAAGATATGTATAAATATGGCCTAATAACTTCCTTTGTTATAAAGAGATGATATGAATAAATTGTTAGAAATTTTGCGTGTGTGTTTCGGAAGTCTGTATTGGGGATTTCTTGACCTCTATGTACGCTGGTGGGGAAAAGCTAATAAAGACCAAAATTAAATAGTCTAAATATAAGCTGATAATATTTTAAAATATTTGGAAAACTGTGGATCCGACATTCGCAGAAAGCACAAACAAAAAATGTGTAAGAAATATATGAAATGTGTGTACTAAGCAAATTAAAAGCCAAGAGACTTCTTTTGGCTCACGAAAAAAATCCTTTGAGCAGAAGACGTTAGTAAATACTATTTCCAATCTTGGGTTTATTTCAATGTGTTGTTTGTATTCTACGTTGTTAACAAACTCATCACTTTCAGATGTTCGAAATTTTCTACAAAATGGATCCTTTTTTTCCTTTCTTTATTTATTTTCTATAGTTTTTTTAGTTCTGTATCCCGCACATACTCCATTACGACTCTTCCATTCCTCATTTTCTGTGCGGTTTGCCTCATTACCAGAGCGAGGGAATTAAAATATTAAATATTACATTCTTCTCAGAGAGAATCGAACCAACAACCTTTGCGTTTACAGCCCCACAGATTTTATAGTATAATTCTGTATTATTATACAAGTTATTTCAAGAAACATATGGGTATATTTTTAAGAAAGACAAGAATATATTTAACTCACGTCTTGTTTAGAAAAAAATGTAATATCATACCTGCTTAGCTTTGAAACATCCTTGGATTTAAGATAAAAATATATATAATAACTGAGCCTGGAGACCAAATTAAGATTTTTTTTTCGTATATGAATACCCGATAAGATATTTCGCTTTAGTTAAACGTAGAATACAAATACAAGGTTAACAACTATCGTCTCAGACGGCTGTAGAACAGATCTAGACAATATGATGTAACAAGCCTTTTATATAACAAAAATTATAAATAATATTGTAAATTATATATATAATTAAAAAAAAATTTTGCATTGAATACATATAAATTATATATGTATTCAATGCGAAATATATTTTTAACTTTGGATATAAAAGCACAATTAAAATATGAAAAATATTATGTATAAACACATACTGTATCCTTCTATAGATTTGAACCAAGACCCTGTCGAGAAACCTCCAACATATCCTAATATTTTTAAGTTATTGTTAAGTTATAGCAAAATTATACAAAATCAACATAAACTGTAACTCACGCGAATCATCCTCATATTCACATTTGGGAACTTGAGAGTTGAGGCCAGCCGAAGCGAAAACGAAGCGAAGCTAGTGCCACACTAGAGTGTGACTGTAAACGGGACATGTTGTGGGTTCGATTCCCGATCCAGGAAATGAAATATTTAATATTTTCATTATTCGCTCTAGTGAGAAGCCAAAGTGCAAAGTTAAATAACGCCGTTAACCATTTTCCAAAATACAGAACGGAGTGTCTTAACACTAGGTTTCCAGGTTCCCATTTTTGCTAAACTGGGATACAGCGTGAAGCTAGTTAGTACTATTGATTGAATATGTTTTTAATTAAAAATCACAATTCTTAAAAGAATATTTATGTAATATTAGAATTTCAAAATAACAAGAAAAATAATAAATAAATAAAATATAGTTGAAAATTTAAATTTTAAAGAGAAACGATCTATTGATATCTCGATTTTTTGAATTTTATTTAATACTAGCGACCCGCTCGCGGCTTCGCCCGCTTAAACCACAAAAATATTTAATTAACACACTGAACTATGTTCGTGTTTTGATATACATATAATGTATGTTTGCAACGCAATGAAGAT
>DWMY01002773.1:0-11199 GCA_018249775.1 Heliconius hecalesia formosus
TAATCAACTTAATCCGCGGTCAATTAATTAATCAAAACCGCGACCCGCGAGAAAATCCGCGGAAAATTTTGATTGATAAGGCGATCAATTTAATGAGCCAGAACGCACCAATCCCTACTACTTATATTTATTATTAGAAAAATTTGGAGATCATTACTTAATTTTCTTTATTATATCCCAAAGACTAATTAAGCTGACATATAATGTCTTTCATCGAATGCGCTACAGAAAGGAGATAGAACAAAAGAATGTTCTATAAAATTAAAAGGTATATTAATATCAACAAAAAACTTCATAATACCATATGTCCCATTATTGTAGGTTTGACAATACAACAAGTTTTTCCCGACTGCTAAGGAAGGGTTATGTTTTTCGCGCGTATCTTGTATGTATGTAATATTCTTTATTATCTCATATCTCCAGAACAGCTGAACGGATTAACTTAATTGAGGTATCCTTAGATTCGTATTAACAGCCCAAGTGTTCTTAGATCGGTGACGTTAAAAAAAAACAATCATGGGGGCTGTGGGACGCCATTGGACTTAGTGAAAAAAAAACGTTTCGAATACCACAATATGGGTATCAAATTCAAGAGCTTAATACAAGGATTACAAAAAGGTATATCATGATTATCATTACCATAGTGAATTCTAACAAAAAAGTGAAAAATAAAAAAAAATATTTGTAAAGACAAAAACCCCGATTGCATAAAACTAAAAAGAAAATAAACAAGCCCAATAGTTTATAAAGATTAACAGTCGGGATCTATAAGTAATTCTTCAATCAATAAAATCTTTACCAGGAGCTCCGCATAATTTAAAGAGGTTTACTGTTAATCCTTATAAACTATTGGGCTTGTTTATTTTCTTTTTAGTTTTATGCAGTCGGGGTTTTTGTTTTTACAAATATTTTTTTGACAGTTTAATTTATAATATAAAGATGAATAGCTGAATGTGTTGCTAAGCGCCAATCTCGAGAGCAGCGGAACCGATTTGACTAATTCTCTCTCTCTCTTCAAACAAAAGCTGAAATCTATAATGGATTTAATTGTTAACCATTGTGTTTGGTGAGACACGCTGGTGGATGTTTTTTGTAGAGTGGCAGAAACGTGGAATGCCGCATGCACCCATTCTGACTTGGTTGGTTAAAAAGATGAGGCCAAATGAATGTAATGAAGTCATATCAGCAGGAATGCCTAAGCAACAAGTAGATCGTAGCTTACATGAGGTAGTTATCAAAAACATGATACACACATGGCCTATGTGGGATACTTAATCAAAATGCACCGTGTATCGTTAATCGTAAATGTTTAAAGCGCTATCCGCGGGCATTAATATCGGAAACAATTACTGGAAATGATGGTTATAGTGTTCACTAAAAGACAATGGAAGTACAACAACATATTGAAATCGTTTGTTCCATATTCACCTATCTTATCAAAAACTTTCAAAGCACACATCAATATTGAAACTTGCCCTTCAGTAAAATCTATCAAGTACATACGTAAATATGTAACCAAAGGAAGTGATATGGCTGTGATTGGATTTGGTGCAGAGAATTTATATTGAATTGGCCAAAACTTTAGTTTTCAATGTTTAGTTTTTTGATATTGTTACATATAAATGTATGTTTATAGACCGAGTTTTCAAGATTATTTTTTATATATATTTATTAAATCCCCAAGGTAAGTTGACATTCTGTCAAGCAGCCACGTAGTGCTTGAAAATTCTCAATGATAGATAGAGATTTGTGGAGCAATAAATAATCTATGTTTTAACCCGGAATTGTTGCGGAATCCGAATTTATGAGATTGCAGCATTTGCGTAGTTTACGGTATACCTAGACAGTTGTGAAGTAAACAAATATTTTCATTTTCCTCCCTTTGCACTCATAAATATTTTCTGTCGTGATTACACTGTAATCTGTCTACTCGGAGTTTTTAATGAGATTTTTTTTTAATGTGGTAAAATTGCGTGGTGATACTCCTAGGGTAATAAAAATTGACTTTTTTATTGTTTCATAAACAAATTGCTCATTGTCAGAAAATATGAGATATTTAAAAAAAAATTTTTTTTTTGCCCAGAACAACAACAACATTAGAAATAACCAAAAAACACCAAAGTTTACCCAATCGTGTTAATTATAAAATTAAGTAATATTCGAGATGCGGAGAAAATGGGGTACACTGAAGTAGTTATGATACGATATTTGATAAAGCATGTGTTTTATGGCTTAATCCTGCGGTTGCTCTCTTTTGTACTTTGACGTGTTGCAATCGACATTATTTATTGTTTTTTGGGTCTTATTTAGTCGCATTAAATACGTTGTTATATTAACAACATAAACATAGTGAACGTCAAATTGCAGCAGCTCGAAAAAAATCAGGCAGGCCTAATACCACAAGAGGATAAATTCATCAGAGTTCTGTCTAACCGAAATCAACGCTTAACAGCACCACACTATTAAACAACGACTTCTGCCTGTGGGTTTCAGAGGATGTGTTGCTGCCCAAAACCCAAATCTTTTATTTTTAACCAAACCCAAATATTTTATTTTTGGCGCCAGTACGGCAACATACGAGCGCAACGGTAAAATGCTCTATGCTGCCAATCCGACGACATACGAGTGCAAAGGGTTAAATACGAATATCAAATCAATTCCAAAAACACATGAATTACGATTTATTTAATGCATAAACAAACTAAAATAATTAATTATTTTTTTGGGTCCTGTACCTCAAAAGAATCCTTTATATGATCACTTTTTTGTCGTCTGTCAAGATTATATTACTTGGTATTGCGTTGAGGTACCAATCTGAAATGAATATCGGTTATTCAGGTTTATAGTTCCTTGGAGCACAGAAATTAAAAGATATGATCATTTATGTATCGTTTTTGCTTCATTGTGTATGAAATTCACTGTGCAAGCAAAACCTATAGTGTACTCCCCGTAGACCTACAGTTATGAAATTTAGGACGAAGTAAGATCTTATAACACAAATAAAGGAAAAAATCCGAAAAGTAAAAATTAAATTAATAAAGTTAACAAACTTAAGTATGTTAATTTTATTCGCCGCAACATCAAAACCTATAAGGTATTTCCCAATCACAATTTTGAAATCGGGCCGCTTAATATTTAAATTAAAAATAATGAGAATTAGGAACAGTCACTCAACATTAATATAAAGAATATATTTTTGCCAATATAAATATATTATGACACATACATTTTGATTTTTTTTATAAAATTGCCAAAAATTTTGCTCTTATTTTCCTGTTCGATGAGTATGGTTAATGGCATATCGTTACAATATTTGATTTTTATTTCACATGTACAATGAAACTTATGAGCAAAAGATATTTCATTATCAAGAAAATTCAATGAAGATAATCTTCGGCTTTTATGGCGTGTAATTTAGGACTCATACTTTTCGAGAAAATATAAAATTAAAATAATCCAACGCTCTGTTTACGCAAGTTACCGCAAGCATACGTTCGACTAGCGCGATGACGTCCCCCAAACCAATTTTTAGTCAAAAAAGTTGTTCATGATGAATGTATCAATCTGTTGAAAAACGTAGCATTGTAAAAAAATGTCAGGGGTATACAGGCGAAGCCGCGAGTGGGCTGCTAGTAACTTAATAAGCACTGGTATAATTCAAGATAGACTAATTATAAGGGACGTCCAAGTTTACTATAACTTTGCCTTGTGAGCTTTATAGTAATAGTGTATAATTAAGTCTTTAACTTTCATATCTGGGACGTGTTAGGACCGAGGGACTAACGCTTGAGGGACTTGTAGGTTATAGAATTAAAGATGCCTGTAGGTTATAGAATTAAAGGTCCTGACGCACCACCTAGTCTAGGTGGTATTGAATCTCAGGTGAATAGGAAAAGACAAAGCGGAGATTCTCTTCCTGATGTTGCTGATAGCTATAAAAACCATAATAGATCTGTCCACTGTAACTTCTTCTATTCAAAATATCACTTTTTCAAATATAACTTCTTCTATTCAATCCCTTTCTGAAAATATATATAAGATTAGTCATACTTTGAATCCGATAAAGACCATTTCATTGTGTATGTATTATTATTGACTCCACACTCTACTCAATAAAACATTTAAATAAAAGTATCTAAATAATAATTTTAATATTTTAGTATGGCTCGTGATACGTCTAATATAGATAGAAACCTTTTGTAGTGATCGTAAGTAATCCAAGATCTTTTAGAGATTCATAGGTAACCGTATTAATATGAAATGTACCATAAATTTAATATTCATTATACATATAATATATACATATACACATAATGTATAAATATATACATTTATATACATTATACATGTTGTTAGAAATCGGAAGCGGGTAACGTTTTAAAAAAAAACACGTCAAAAACACATATCGTCTATATGATTCTAAACTATTTTGAAAGAGATACTATGTAATTGCAAGTGATATGTATCACCTACTAACAATACTTCACACTAGTTTCCTTCCAATAGGGGCCGTCACTTACAAGCAAGTGCCCCCGATTGACATAACTCCACTGCTTTTATAGTAATTTTCCACCTAAATCTACCCTCTTTTACACGAGTACGCTAACAATATATTAAATAAATTATGATCAATAAAATGTCATAGTCTGTCCGTTTAATCTCCCGTGACATTTCTTAAGTATATCGAAGACGAATAGGAAGATAGGACATCTTCCTCTCTGTTATACCAAGTCATTACTAATACAATACAATTGATATACTCTTTTTTAACGTGCGTTACATTTAGCTAATAATATATGTAACTAATTTAAAAACTGTACAGAAGTTAATATGCAATCACTACATGTTATTTTACAAAGAATATTATGAATCCTTACCCAAATCAATAATTTAACATTTAAAGCTGTTTCTGAAACATTACATTAAATTATTAACTGACGTCAGCACATATAACAGACTTTTAAAAAACATAGCATAGGTAAAAAGAACGTAATGTTACAAAAATATATACGTGTAATAAATAATTAGCTTTATGTATATATTATGAATATCAAACATCAACATTGGTCGTATTTTTAGTTCGAAACAATCAAAAAATCTTATAGAAATTACGATAATGTCGTAAAAAAATTATATTAGAATATTACTTAGAATATTATTATTTAGAAGTCATTATAGTTATCAATCAATTTTACTTATTAAATCAATAATCACGTATTTTAAGCAGGCGAAGCCGTGGGCGGGCCGCTAGTAATGTAATATAGAAATCTTTAGTTGAAAATACTCAATCATCGCTAAAACAACCAGCGACTCCAAGTAGTCAAGATTCTACTACCAGTTCAATATCGATATATTATAATTACATTGTTAGATGCACGTAATAACATTTTTTGTAATGATGAGAGAGACCAATGAGTTATGATTTTATTCATGTCATCATTCAACAAAAAAATAAATATCGATTAATTCATGTCATCAGCAGAATATTCTTAGAGGAATTAAGGTTTTAATAATTTTCACATTAGAGATCTTAAGTGTGTTGCAAGTATACGTTATAGGTATATTAAAACACGCACAATTCAGTAGTTTAAGCGGGCGAAGCCCCAAGCGGGTGGCTAGTAATAAAAGGTCATTGTCAGACACAGATTCACGCTGTATCTAGCACACAGCAAGGTAAGCACAGCGAACCTAGTGTTAATACACTCCGTTACCCGCTTTTTGAGGCCGGACCAGTTTTTTGAGGCCAGTTGTCGCGCAGGGGCACAAAGTGTGACGGTAAAATCGACTGTTGTGTGGTTGTGGGTTCGATCCCCACTCGAGAAAATGAAATATTAATTTACATTTATATTTTTATTTCTTCGCTCTGGTGTCGAGGCATAGCGCGGCGTTGAGTTTCGCCACTCAACACGCAAAACCCAAAAACTTGGCGGAATGCGGAGAACGGAGTATACTTATATATTCCCGACTGTTTATCCTAATAAACTATTGGGTTTGTTTTTCTCTTTTTAGTTTTATGCAGTCGGGTTTTTTATTTTTTTTAATATATTTTTTTAAGTATTTTTGTTCAAGTATTTTTTTCTAACTGCTATATTTCTAATTTGCTAAAAAAATAGTAAGATATTCCGTATATTTATTTTACGTGTATTTAGTTATGTTAGACGCAGTTTTATATCTTTATCCAGTATTTTCCTTAATCTTAGCGTAGAATGTAAATATTTTTTTATTCAACTAAATTAATTCAACGAAATGTGCAAAATAAATATATAATGTATGTGTACAGTCAACCAATTACGCTAGTTATTATTATGTAGATTCACTGAACTAAATATCCATTATGAAGTAAAATTTCATGATTTGCACATTTCATTAGTAGTAAAATTCGACAGTTTTTAACGATTAATGTCAAAAGTTGTTCAGATCGCTTCCAAAACTAGCTGAGTTTGTCCAAAACTTTTGCTCTCTCATATACTTTTCAACGTTCCATTTTGGATATAGTCGTATACCTATAATGTTGACACCCGTTTCAAAGTTTTGAAAGTTTAATAAGTTGGTTTTTGCAATAGCTGGGCTATTGAGAAATCCTGTACCAATTTTTGTGAATTATTAATTTGTATTGAATTATTATTTGTATATACGATATTTTTTTTACTATTAAATACGATAATCGAATTAATTCCCAAAACACTTTAATAACAATTTATTTAATGCATAACTTAACTAAAATACTTAATTCATTTTTGGAGTTTTGTACCTCAAAATGAAAAAACCTTATAGGATCAATTTGTTGTCTGTCTGTTCGTCTCTCAAGACGATTTTACTTGAGATCGCGTTAAGGTATCAATCTGAAATTAATATCAGATATTCAGATTTACAGTTCCTTGGAGCACAAAAATTAAGCATCTAATACAACGAAGTTTAAAGGTTTTGTATGTTTTTGCTTTATATTTCCCATAGACAGTATTTCCCATATTTTCATCAGTAGGTCTTTTTTTGTATTTGGACTTTGCAGTATTGCGTTTGGCCATGAGTAGCTTAATATGCTTAGATGTTATGGAACATTAAAAATGTATGTTCATGGAACATTAAAAATTAAAAAAAAAATGTTTCTTCAGTTCTAAGATAAAACGAAGCGATAGGATTAGTCCATTAAAATACAATGAAAGGGTAGTAAAATAATATTAAGATAATAAAGAAATAAAAAAAGAAATAAATTGTCAATTAAATAAATGGTGGTTAAATAATTGTTTTTATGTTAACTTTATTAACATAAATGTGTTTGACAAAATATGCTAAATTGACATATTATGGCAATGAAAAATTTAAATATAAAAAAATATACTTTTTACATTTTAAGCCACTCGTGTTTGTATTATTTGACATTAATACAAAAAAATGTGATAATGTACGTCTTACAAATTTTTAACATCACTTATGTATGTTAAATGATATCAAATGAGTTATCAAATAATAAAGACACTAGAGTTGGATAATAACATGTTATTATTATATGCTATAACTCTAAATTTCAAATAATTTCATCGCATTCAACAACATACACATGTATTCTGTCTTAGCTGGTGTAGGTTTGTCGAGTTCACGAGATAAATCGTTCTCAAGGATACGCTTTATGGTCAGTCGTAACTTTCTAAGCAGACGATAATTGTAAACGTTTAAGATGTGGCAGAACTGATTGATCTTATAGGAACGGTTCTCTTGTTATATCAGTTACATTATTACATTTTTTAATAAAGCATACGCATACATATCGCTCACATCTAAAATTCTGAGAAAAATTGCAAGAGAAGAGCGTCGTGTACGACGACTGCAAGAGTAGTATGAAACATTTTCGTCTACTTCATCTACCCGACTTTTTGTCTTGTTATAATCTTTAGTAACTAAGAGTTTATTAGTTTACGGATAAAATTCAGCTGTGTGGGCTATATGTTTTTATCTTCCTGAAACTCGGACTGCTGTGCTTCGGTTTGTCCACTGTTGTTCGTGTTCACTTTCCAATGGAAAATCCAGATCAACGAGCTCGTCATCAAGATCGCTGAAATCATCTTCTAGTTCCTGCTCTGACCATGTGTTTGTGTCTGAAAATACGCTTTACAGCCTGCAGCAAGGTTCCGCTCACATTGTACCGGAGTAGTATCTTCCATAATTTCGCGCTTATAACTCTGCCAAACGCCTTTTCCAAGTCCACAAAAGCACAGAAAACGTTTTGGTTAACGGCCAAAAATCTAGGAAGATCACTTTAAATTATAATATTTAATGAAAACTACTACTCATCACTACTATCCAGTAGTTCAATCAAAAAAAATCTATATTTTATGTAATTTTTACGATCCTGCCGAGTCGGGTTTTTTTTTACGAAAACTATTGTAAAAACTGATGCCTATGAAAAATTATGTCCAAAAAAGATATGCCTTCAGATCCTCAGCAACACCATACAAAAAAATCTTCCATTTCTGTCCGGTAGTTTTTGCGTGATTCGCGAGCAAACAGACAGACGAAAAATCTGTTCAATGGTTGTTTACCTTCTATTATTGATATATATGGACCGATACCGACCTAATTGTTATGTTTTATACCTTTCACTTGCACGACAAACGTAAGTTTGGCTGCGTAAATACCGATCGCACGAAAATTAAAAGTTAAAAATACAAAATTAAAAGTTAGTCTATATTGTCCCAAAAGTCTCTTTGGAACTTCGCTAAAAATCTTTCTGTTTTTCACTTTTCGATGTTTCACATAAATCATCATTTAGTAATAATAATCAATATTTGGTAAACTACCCTAATTTTAAAAGAAGATAGTGAAATTACCATACGACCGAAGTATGCTGAAATATATAGATAAGTAAATTCTGAATAATATACATATAAAATATACATATTTAATTTGAATTTATTGTTAATACAACAGATGTCGATACAAAATTAAACTTACCTCACTTATGTATTTAATGACGATTTATTTATTTTTAGCTATAATATAAACGACAAGTTAAAGGATTCATCCACAGTTGCTCATATCTCATCGGCCATAGCTTTACTTCAAAATGCTGTTGTAAGTATTAAGTATTTAGTAATTCTATTTGATGAATTATTTTTATTAAATATATGTAATATTTCTACGTATATAATGCAAAATCATAGTCCAGATGTAAACTCTGTGTGATTTATTATAATTTATATAGCACTGTCAATTGCTTCTTATGTTAATAATTATTATATTTCATTATTGCTCAACTAATTCCCTCTATCTATCATTTTAATTTGAATCAATCCATCTTAAAAAAATTACAGGCATTCTACCTTTTTTTGTAAAATATCTATCCATATTCTCAGTTTTAGTTTTCAGTATTTTTTTTTCTTTTCAAATATTTATTAAAACATAAAATATATCTTATTTATTTAGAAAACGTATAAAAATACGTTCAACACTAGCGCATACAGCGCTTGGACGGTTTCCAAGAGGTTCAAATTCCGCTACGTTAAAATTTTTATACGTTTTCTAAACAAGTTTTTTTTTCTAAGTGTGCAATAACACTTAAAAAAATGACAAAAATAAAATATATATTTTTCTTACTTTAAAATTTAAAAAAATACTTCTTCTTATTGGTACCAAAAAATATTGGACCCTCTGATACGCACTTAAAATAAACTTTGATATAGCATTGGCGTAATGCTTGCTATACTTATTTTATTCAAACAATATATTTCTAATGCATTATTTAAAATATATTTAAATAAAATATATTGACTTTCTGCATTCCTTTACAATACAAAGATAAATATGCCAAATTCTTTTTACTTCATTTGTCAGTGTTTGTGTTTATATATAGATAAGTGATTGACATCTGGTACTAAACAGTCGGGAGATTAATTTCATACTGAATGTGGAATAACACTTCACTTACAGTTTTTTAAAAGAAAATATCTTTTCATTAGCAATGGGACAACTGGTTGCGCGACAACCACAGGAGCAGCATCACAGCTGTTCGCGTCGGCAATTAATTTTTTAGCTGCATCACAGTGTTTTGTATGGGACACACCGAGTTATGTCCCGCAAAGTACGTTTACCATTTTATTGTTAACATTTAAGTTTATTTTTATTGGACATGTTTTTTTTTATTTTATTAAAAATGAGAGGCCCTCGCGACATAGGGGCATTAGCTTGTAACTGTAAACGTGACAATTGTGGGATCGATGCTCCTGCTCGAAGAAATTATTTTTATAAAATGTTCTTTTTTCGTCTCGTAGTCTCGTTCTGAGGCCAGTCGTGGCGCAGGGGCACAAAGTGTGACTGTAAACCGACTGGTTGTGGGTTCGATCCCCACTCGAGGAGATGAAATATTTACTTAAATTTACATTTCCATTTCTTCGCTCTAGTATCGAGGATAAGCGCGGCGTTGAGTTCTGCCACTGAACACGCAATGCCTCCAGAAAGGGAACGGAGTGTCTGCCTGCCAGTCCCTCTGCCTATCCTGCAGTGTGCGGGATATTTTTTTTTCACTCTTTATTCTTTTTTCTCACTCTTTTTACAAGGCAAAGCACGGTGTTGAGTTCCGGTACTCAACTCTAGATTTTGACGGAAACTGAGAAACGGGGTATCTTAATACTAGGTTCGATCTGTCTATCCTGCTATCTACTGGAAAGAGCATAAAACACTCATTTATACTTATTTAGAAAACGTATAAAAATTTTAAAGTAGCGGGCATCGCACCCGTGCCTCTTGGAAACCGACCAGACGCTCTGACCACTAAGGCATACGTTCTCTACAAGCTTCGTTGAAATTTTTATACGATTGTTACAATTTATTTATTTTTTTAGCATCTCAGTAGGGAGATTTTTACAAAATTCCGCTACCCAAAGATTAATTACATACCTGATCGGATTCCAGAAGGCGCGGTTGGAGTCCCGCTACGTTCATTTTTTTATAAGTTTTATAAATAAGTATTATTATTTCCTAGGTGTGGAATAACATTTCAAAAATGTTAAAACACTTATTTTATTACAAATTATATAACGACAATGACACGATATATAAGAAGAAGAAAATATATAAGAAATTAAGCTCTACTTTTGTATTTATGTTTTAGATTTCGAAAAGTATGATTTTGTAATCGTGGGAGGAGGATCCTCTGGAGCTGCACTAGCAGCTCGTCTTAGTGAAGTTCCCACTTGGAAAGTGCTA
>DWMY01002774.1:0-11197 GCA_018249775.1 Heliconius hecalesia formosus
TAACAATTGAGACGGTTGTGGGTTTGATTCCTACTCGAGGGGGTGACATATTTAATATTTTCTAATCAAATAAATAAATCTAATGACTACTGTATCTTATAGTTGAAGTTATCGTGGCACAGTAGTCTAGCGTCCGACTGCAGCCGCGAAGCTTATTGGATCGAAGAAATCAGTTATTTTCATCTCCTCACTCTAGAGAACATCAATACACAATGTCTCAAAGGACGAGATAGTGTATGCAAAAAAAAATTACATCAAAATTAAAACGAACCTATAAAAATAAGTTCCATGCTCCTTAACACTTCATTTCCTTAATTGGAAGGAAAATCGTAATATTTCCTGAGATCCAATTTACGATTATAATTTCCTTAAAAGTTATTTGCCTTTCGTGGGAATTATATCAGTCATAATACTAAGTAGATTCCCGCCCGCGGCTCCGCTTGCTTTTTCAATTATATTTCGTAAAAAGTTTTAAATGAATCTATTAAAGAAAAAACAAAGTTTAATTCTCTTTTTACCTGTTCAGGAGAACAATATTTGGGATTCCTTTTCTTGGTTATTTTTCTACTTTTAGGCACTTTTTGGTTATTTTTTAGGGTCTTAAGACAGCTGAAAGGCAAGTAACTTCTTTCTCTTTAATTTTTCTTTTAAAATAATTGCTCTAATCTTACCACATTGACTGAACGATAATGTTATTTTTCCAAATACTAATACTAGACATTCTTTCTATTTGGTGGAAAGAGGAGAGGGGAGGGAAAAGAGTGCCTTAACACCAGGTTTGTATATATATTTACAAACATACATAAAGATAGACATAAAAAAACTTTTTCGTATTCGTAAAAAGGAAAATTTAATCTCGAAGGACTCGAGGCAGGTGCGTCGACTTTCTATGACACTTATTTTTGCTAACTGTATAAGGGGACTGCAATTATAATATTTAGGGTATAGTATTTTTCATTTATAAAATCTTGTACCATTTGGGAGTAGTATGGGAGAGAGACCACGATTGATCTTCGAGAATACGGTATAGAACAGCTATAGGAAAATAACATAAAAAGCAAGACTCTCCTATATGAAGTGGTTGATGACAGTGGATAGAGGTATGAGGAGACTGTAGAATTTGGCGCAATGTTCTCTCTGGCTTTACCACTACGAACAAAGTGTGATCGTGTTTGCAAATTTGTAGTACATATTTTTTTTACATTTTTTACAAACAAAAAGAATGGGTTAGTAGGAAATGATGTACACGCTCTGCCGTTCACATCATATTTTTTCCCTATCCTAAGGAAAATGTTGATCATACATACTTCCAACACCAAAACGGCGTATTTTATCTGAAAATATATATTTTACAAATATTAAAAAATATATATATACGAGTCCATAAACATTAACCCAAAAATACCCTAAAATGCATATTTCTATTATAATAAAACCACGTAGAATTATATAGGCAGAGTTATACGTTCCATAATAGTTGTATGAACACAGCGCGGTCGAATATAGAAATAATAAATTCAAACAGCCATTGTTAAGAAGACGGAGGTCCGACACCAGCCTGACCCCAGAAATGAATGTATGTTATTGTGATTTGTTATACCATAAACTGTTTCGGTAAATGTAAGTGTTGATGAAATATACATAATATGATTTAGTTATAAGTCGTGTTCGGTCCAGTCGTGGCGCAGGGGCACAAGCGTGTGGCTGTAAACGTGTTGTGGTTTCGATTCCCACTCTAGAAAACGAAATATTTAATATTTTGATTTCTTCGCTCTGGTACCGAGGCATAGCGCAGTGATCAGTTCTGAACTCAACTCACAATAATTCCAGAATTCAGCGGAAAGTGGGGAGCGGAGTATCTTAACCCAAGCCTGCCTTTGCCTACACTGCTACATGCGGGATACAGTGTGAAGCTCAAAAAGAAAAGTTGTTTTTTTTTTATGATAAAGATATTTAAAAAGTAATGCCTCAAGAGAATTCAAAGAACATTAGGGAAAGGAGTGTTTCAATGATAACGGAGTGTCTTAGCACTAGGTTCCCAGGTTCCCTCTGCCTACCGTGCTATGTGCAGGATACAGTGTGAAATTAAAAAAAATATTACAATAAATATTTTTGTCGGTCTATTTGAACATATCTTTGGGCCATTCAACAAACAACAATATAATCTTTTATTCATTTGAAGGTCATTTAAAACTAAAAAATACAAATTTTAAATCACAATTTTTTCTAGTATATAGGTATTTATAATAAATGTCAATGGATTTTAATTAAAATATTCCCTCCAGCTGGAGAGATTCACTATTATTTTTTCACTCCCACTCGTTCCAACACTGGGTTCCCTTCGCCTGCCGGCGGCTACCTACTGCGAGATACAACGTGAAACTAAGATGAAAACATAAACATTTAATAAACAAAAAACTTTGACAATGGTCTATCTCTAACACTCGAGGTCGGTGGGACCCTAATTTACATACTTTTAGATCGGCTATTGAATGTTAAACAATAAGGACAAAAGGAAATCTATTTGACATTATATTATGATCCAAAGGATTTTATAATATCGCCTGTTTAGGAGAAAAGGTTGGTTAGAATTTTATTTGGTAAACAGTACAAATCCTAGCAGGGTTTGTATTTAAAGTAAAAATTTCAGTAAAAAACATAGTATCACACTTATTTGTGCGGGAGCGGGATATGCGTTGATAATTTAGTGTCAAACAGATCCGTCTATCACTTTGCATCGAATTTGAGACGTATTCTTGAGTGGCGTAAGTTAACGCCGCACTTATTTTGATCGTATCAAAGTGAGAAAATAATAATAATTCATTGCATCCAATGGAA
The DNA here is from genome assembly GCA_018249775.1 of Heliconius hecalesia formosus. NCBI lineage: Eukaryota > Metazoa > Arthropoda > Insecta > Lepidoptera > Nymphalidae > Heliconius > Heliconius hecalesia. The sequence continues at coordinate 2,839 of DWMY01002774.1, forward strand.
ATCGCACGTATAATCTCGATTCAAACCAACGCTGTCCCAATGCGCCGCAATAACTTTTGTGTCGTATATACTTTTTTACGGTTCTGGCTATAACAACAAATTACTAAAAAAGGTAATAAAATGTTTTATAAAGCTCCCATACAACAAAAGTGTTTTTTTTTTGCTATTTTGTAGATAATGTTACGCATTACCTATCAAAATTTGAACCCATTACAGACAAAATCGAATCAAAAAATTAAAATAAATCAGCTTCGCGCTGTATCTCGCACACAGCAGGGTAGAGAGAGGGGAGAGAGTAAGAGTGTCTTACCACTACGGTAAGACACTCCGTTCCCCAATTTCCGCCGAATTTTGGAGGCATTGCGTGTTGAGTAGCGGAACTCAACGCCGCTCTTTGCCTCGTCACCAGAGCGAAGAAATGGAAATATAAATTTAAATAAATATTTCATTCCCTCGAGTGGGAATCGAACCCACAAACGTCGCGTTACATTCACACTTGTACCCCTGGGACACCACGGCCTCTTAAGTATATAAAAAATCATTATATTTCTATTAGCCTAAACCTGTATTCCGTATATATTAGGGAGGAGAGAGAAGTCAGTAGTAGTTAAGTTAAGACACTCCGCTGTCCACTTTCCGCTTGAATTGGTAAATTATCACATATATTATCCGCGTCATTTCTCTAAACTCTCTTTTACTATACCCTCTTTTACTCGGAAACCAATCCATTTGCTTTCACAACCGCAATGGAGAACAAAATTGGGTTCAAACTCTCCTATTACAAGGCTTACCTCACTTTGTAATATGAAATATAGTCTATCCACGGATATTGACATCTTTAAAATGTCTAAAACAGCTATTAAGAAAGCAATACGATGTGTGTAAATTATTTTATTATTGATACTCCTGGTTATGTACTCACTTATGGTATATATACATGTGTGTATGTATGTATGTATGTTTCCTTAATATAATTTTAGTATATCTTTATATAATTTTGATCCGTTTTTTATATATTAGCAAATCTCATGTTTATATAAATTACCAGTTCACAGCCACTTTATATTGAATGCAGTGTTTACTTTTAAGTGGCTGTATTTTAATTGTTTTTAGTTTTTAAGTTAGATTTACTTGAAATGTTATAATGTATGAGCCGTTGGTAAACTTAATAAAATAAAATGAAAAATAAAAATTCGAGACATTGTGTATTGGTGAGTGATAGAACTTGATGCTGCATTTGTCTTCTTTCAAAGGCGAGGAAATGAAAAAATAATATTTTCCCAATTGAAAATTGAACTCACAACCGACATTTTACAGTGAAAACACCATGATACTATATATCTCTTTGATTGTCTATCTTTCCAAAGAGAAAAATAAAGTTTTTTGAGATTGAGCCAGACGGATTTGGACGGTTCAATTTTAACAAGACTTTTGTTAATATTATTCCAAGTTTACAGGATTCAGGGATACGGCCGTCTATTGTAGTTTGCGCGAAATTATATTGTATAGAACGGGTGAGGACCTCGTGTTGGGATCTTTTTTGAATTTACATAAAAAGAGAATGGTGAATGTTTGTTTACTTTGATTTACTTGTTTATCTTTTCGTCCCGTTGTATTATAAAATAGACAGTAGTAAGTTAATTTTCGAATGTGTTTTCTTCTTTTTTCTATAAAAAAAATTAATTATATACGTGTATTTGTTTTATTAGAGTACAAATATTCAACATAATTTAAGGTATCCATTTCAAGGTGAAATGGATATAAAAGATATAAAAAATTAAGTACGCGAGGTGACCTTAATCGTAAGCACAGTAGTTTACTCTAAACTATCAACGTCATATGATAATATAGCTAGCCTTCCTCAATAAATGAACTACCCAACACAAATTATTTTTATTATATTTTTTCGTATTCGGATCATTAGTTTCTGAGATTCAAATTCAAAGAAACGAACTCTTCAACTCTACAATGTTAAGTAGGAATGTAAAAGTCGATTTCTTTAATACCATATCAATAGTCATTAGAATCTGCTGTGTCCGATAGCGGATAGAAGCTTAGGAAACTTTAACACGTCGTCAGCTTAACTTTAAATGACTTCTTATCCTATTAAGTAAAGTTTGTCTTGTGTGGCAGAGCAGACTGTTTAATGTCATCGAATATTAGGCTTTAGGTCACGAATTCAGATCCTACAAAATTTCTTGCTCTGGTAGATAAAATGTGGTATTGAGCACCGCCAGTCAACACTGAATGTCTCGAACATTGGGCAAAAAGTGGGGAACGGTGTAACCTAACACTACGTACCCTGCTATGTGTTGGATACAGCATGTAGATAAAAAAAACTGATTGTCTATAAATATTTCGTATGATAATTTTACGCCATGATGTCTTTTCGAAACATGGATAAAAAATTACATACCTTTATGATTTGAATTCAATTATTATCACCGAATTATTATTTTTTGTGTAATAAAAAGGGGGATTAGTTAAAAAAATATTTATTTTCGAATAATTAAGATTTATTTGTACTCGTTCATTCAAATAGTCTTTCACTTACATTATACACATAAATTTAAAAAAGGGGCAAACAGATGAATCTTAAACCGAACGTAAAAGCCGATCGTTTCTCTCTATTCGATCGTGTTTCTTTGTTCTACGCTCTCGCTTGCACACTTAGCTCAGGCGGAACGTGACACTGATTCGTAGCTTTTCGTGCGTGCAGTCAGCATTCAACGATTTATAAGACGTCACGTCAAAAAATATTAAGAGCGCTCAAAATATGGAAGCCAAATTTGCAAAGAACTTTCAAAAACAAAAGTTTCAGCAGCAGTCAAAAGAAATTGTAACTACTCAAAGGAAACTCACAAACAGTATGATAAAACGCAAACAATGTAAGTTCCACAAGTTGACGGGACCGTATCAGAGATCACCATAAATCAAACGCTGGAGATGCTGCTGAATTTTTAATGCTACTTTTTTTTATTTATATTATATTGTTACTTATGCCATCATGTTATGATGGTCTTGTGAAGCAGCAGCATATTGTCCTAATTTTAACCGAAATGTTTAAGGGTTCGATTTCCATTCAGAGTTATGAAGTATTTTCATTTCCTCACTCTGGTATTATATATTTGGGATACAGGATGAAGCTAAAAACATCTTAAAAATCCTTACAATAAAGATTTTTTTATCATTTTTAGGATTTCCATGTATTCAGCTATTGCCTCACGCTTTGATACAAGCGACTGTAAGCGCGATGATTGTGGATTCGATTCCCAATTTAGGGATTGAAATATTTAATATTTTTATTTCCTCGATACCGAAGCATAACGCGGCGTTGAGTCCCCAGCCACTTAAGATTCGGTGGAAACTGGGGAACGGAGCGCCATAACACTAGGTTTCCAGGTACCTTCTGCATACTATACTATGTGCGGGCTACAGTGTTAAGCTAAAAAATAAATAAATAACAACTACAGCTTTTCGAGCGAACATCTAACTTCCCGTATTACAGTCATATATTTATAATTTCTGTATTAGAAAAAATATTTGTTTCCTCAGAGGAGAGAGACAGAGGGAACCTAGTATAAGACACTCTGTTTCCTATCACCCGCTAACAAAAATAACCATTTCAATATCTAAATCAGTTAACACACTAAGAATTTCAACAATTTACCAAAAAGTTGAAGCAATTCCCAGAAACAATCAAGCCATTGCCTGCCTATAATACATTTCAAAGTCTTATGTGAGAGCAACTGGTTTGGAAATTTGTCTTTGTACATCGTAATCGTCCCTTGAGTTCGGTAATATTTAGAAGCTGTTTGGTAAATTCTGTTGCTATTGTTCTTTTGTTTAGTAGTTTTAGTATTAAGACACCTATTTTAATTATAAGATCTATTTTTTAATGAAAAATAGAAAATAATATTATTGTGATGCATTTGTGATGCGTGAAGTCGATAGTTGTTGGTTTAATAATTATCTTGATTTCTACATACATGGGCTTAAACGCCACTTTGATTTTTTTTACATTTAAATTATTTTCATTTCCCTGCTAATAGCGAGGCAAAGTGTAGCGTTAAGCTCCGCAACTCAACGCGCAATACATTAGACGGAAATTTTAAACCCGCAGTATGTTAAAGGTAACAGAGTGTCTTAACACTAGGTTTCCAGGTTTCCTTTGCCTAACCTGCACATGCCATATAAAGATACAGCGTGAAGCTAGAAAAATATCCTCTGGCACACTTCTAACTTTGACCTCATAACTTGAACTAAATTAACAATGAGCCAGCACTGTCCAAGAATATCCTCAATTTTCTCGTTCTTCCAGAAGATTAGAGTAAATCGACCTATATTTATCAATTTAACGCTAGTACCGACGACTGACGCAACCTATTGGAAAATGTCAATGTTCTAAATTATCGATCCGTTTAATGCTTATTGACTGTTTTATTTTTGCCATGACGCAGTTACTTTGGAAGTGGGTATTTCCATTTTTAGTTTAATTTCCAATTGCATGAATATTTAATGAACTTAAATTTTTTAATATATAATAATTTTGCAAATGATAGGATAAAGTAATACATATTAAAATATCTCATATTTTAGCCACCTACAGATTTAGGTGTCTGATTATAACAGCTATGGTTGTGAGTTCGATACTCAATAGAAAAAATGAGTCAAAAGTCAAAGGGTGACGTTGAAATCTGGGAATAGTGCACAACGCTTTTCGAAATAGAGCGTTAGGCGCTATTTTCTCCCTGCATACTCAGCAGCTATATACGGGATAAAGCGTGAAATCAAAACAAAAAAAAACTAAAACAACAACATCGAAACAGAAACGTCAACTGCTTTATTGAGTTTTAAAAAATCTGACATATGTTTGCACAAATTTAAAGGATTATCGATACGTTGGGATTGTGACTGGACGCGATTTTTTTTTATTTCGCAAACTGTAAAATGAAAACAGAATGTGTTGCTTTTCCACCCGCGCCCCTTTGTTTATATACAGCTATAAATCAGTTAACGCGAAACTCGGGTGAGTACAATGTTTTACATCGCACAGTGATTTAGATTGTTAGTTTTTAATTTTTTTCAACTACTGGCTGTCGTGGTTGAGATTTTTCTCCACTCTGCATAAATATGGAAATTAATCATAAATTATTTTGATTTCTATTTTTGAAAAAGTTTAAGTTAAGTTTTGGGTAAAAAAAAAGAACTTAACGGTGCCAAAAGACAAAATCAAAGTTTGTATTTTCTTTCCGTATACATTGACATATTTTACTTGAAAATCACAATAGTTCACTCCCCTCGATGGAAATTCGAGACCGCAACCGACGCGTCAACACAAACGCTGTGCTACTGCACTACGACGGTCCATATCAATATCCATTTTAGAGTCCATATTCTAAACCGTCCGTCAAATATTTAAGTGTTACTACTATACACAAAATCATAGCTTCACGTTGTTTCCCTCACAAGCGAGCTAGGGCTAGGGCAGAGTGAACCTGGGAACCTGATGTTAAGGTACTCCGTTCCTCTTTGGTTTCGTTCGCTAGTTGGGACCGGCACCGAGTGGGAATCGAACATGCAAATGTCGCATTTACCGCCGCAGCCTTGTGCCCCTGTGCCACGATGGCGTAAGCGCCAACATGTAGACTTCATCTTATAATTTAAAATCAATCAAACTTTGATCCGACAACCTTAGGACATACAATCCTTTTAATTCCAACATATTGTGATAAGCTTATGAAAAGCTTAAGGCAAGCAACATAGAAATACACTTACTACCGCAATTGTAGCGGTCATTAAGATCTATATTATACGCGACGAGACGGGCACGATACTACTTACGACGATAATTTACAAGATTATTTCTTTTTTAAAGTTATGAAAGCTTTTTTTTTTCAGTACATATTAATTATGTATACATATTAATTATTTATAGAGGTGAAAAGAATATCAACTTTTGACTGGCACATTTAACTGTCTTGAATGATATAATTTAATATACTACAAAAAAATTTTAAAATTTGAAAACATTTTGGGATAATTTTGAAATATTGTTCTTAAGATCGAAAAAAACAGTCGTAATGTGTTAAGTATTTCTATTGATTTATATTGTGTCCTGGATATAATGTAAAGATTCACAACTTTAAATAAAGATATGTGAAATCAACGATAGCTGTGTTCGCTTAATACCCGTTCCCCACCATAAAGATACTAAACAAGAATATAACATCACTATTAGTTACTTATAGTAAATAGGTAAAGCGAACCTAGAAACCGACGCGTATAAATTTAAACGCTGTGCTGCTGCATCACAATGACATCAATGTATAATATTAATATATAATCTATTCAGCTTCATGGTAGGCAGAGGGAACCTAGTGTTAAAACACTCTGTTCCCCAATTTCCGCCGAATTCTGGAGACATTGCGCATTAAGTGGCGGAAATCAACGCCGCGCTTTGTCTCGATACCAGAGCAAAGAAATGGAAATATAAATTAAATTAAATATTTCATTTCCACGAGTGGAGCTCGAACCAACAACCTGTCGCTTTTACAGTCACATTTCGTGCCCCTGAACCACGATTGGCCTGCCGTAATATTAATATATAATAAACATTTATAAATATAATAATAATTTATTTGAAAATATTATAGAAATACAAATAAACCAATCGTAATTTATAAAAGGCTCTTAACCCTTGACGTGCGCCGTCATCGGTCATCCTCGAGGCATTGTTATTGGATTACACATAAGATGCCCATATAAGGTAAACAATCTCGACTTGATTATGTCATTATTCCCACTGCTATAGCGTTTGAATGGACTAAACTAATAGTATTCAACATGGATGTATGTTTACTTATATATTATCGATATTCGTGTTGGGAGGTCTTCTATCCATGTTGTACTCTGCACATAGCAGGGTAGGCAGAAGGAACTTGGGAACCTAGTGTTAAGACACTTCATTCTCATTAAGACACTTCCATATCACAGTGCCACACTTAGTAATTTATTACACAAAACAAACAATTATTCTTAACTCTGCAATATTTTTAGTATTATATTTTTTGAGCATGGTAGTAAATGCATGAATCTTAAACTCACCTTTGTTTAGGTAAACAATTAAGACATGTTTAAAATACTTATATAGAAAACGTATAAAAATTTGAACGTAGCTGGACTCGAACCCGCGCCTTCCGGAAACCGACCAGGCGCTCTGACCACTAAGCCATACGTTATCAAGAACTGAGAATGTATTAAAAAATGTATTAAACGTACTGAGAACGAAAGAGAATGGCTTAGTGGTCAAAGCGCCTGGTCGGTTTCCGAGAGGCGCGGGTTCGAGTCCCGCTACGTTCAGATTTTTATACGTTTTCTAAATAAGTATTTTTTTTCCTAAGTGTGGAATAACACTTTAAAAATGTTTAAAAACAAGACATGTTTATTTTAATTATTATTCGTATTTCCTATTTAAGATACTAACTCTAACTTAGACTAATATTATAAAGCTAAAAATTTTGTTTGGTCGAACATGCTAATTTCAGGAAATACTGATCAGATTCCAAAAAATATTTTTATATGATGGATAGTTCATTTAGAGTGGACTGTCCCTTTTATAACACTTATGTGTCATACACAACATAGTTATTTCAAAGAATTTCCATTAGAGCAAAGCTACAGGCATATGCTAGTGAAGACAATATAAATAAACAAATGCCACTCAAAGGCCAGATGAAGTTGTTTCAAGTGAACGTGTTTCGTGAAATGCCTTCCCAGGGCGGGAGACGTTCACAATCGAAAGGAAATGTTAATTCGTCCTGGGACCGCCAGCAGCGGAGGGTTAAAGCGTTATTTATAACGCACGATGAAAAATACATTTGTAATATGTCTAAGGCTATACCTTTATGTATGTGGGCAAGTTAAACTGCCGTTCGTCTTGATTTTTTTTCTATCTTCGCGGTTTTTGAGAGCTTTTATCTGGAGGGCGTTGTGGCGCAGTAGCGTGTGGTAAACGCGACAGTTGTGGTGAGCGATTTCAATCGTATAGGTAAAATATTTAATATTTTTATTTCTCGTTCAGATAACTAGGAAAAGCGTAGTGTTAAATTCCACCACTCATCATGTAATGCCTCAAGAATTCGACGAAAAGTGGAGAACGGAAGTATAAATATGGACAAAGCGTTTTTACTGTAGGTCCCAGAGCTCCCTCTGTTCTCTTGTTCTTACCCTGCTGTTTGGAGGATACAGCGTGACGCTAAAAAATATCTCGTGATAACAAGAAACATCGTGGCATTGAATTACGCTACGCTCTCCGCATACCTATTTCACCTTGTTCACTGTCATCAACATCTTCGTA
>DWMY01002775.1:0-11196 GCA_018249775.1 Heliconius hecalesia formosus
TAAATGCACATCAAAAACGTGTATTGTTCTATTTAATTTTCTTTTTGTTATAGTCAAATCTATTCCTTTACTCTGTTCAGCATCACAGTATTCTATGTATTGGAATTCAAGGTCAGCCGGACCCTAAGAGAAGGAAAAAATAATAATCATTGTTTTAATTATTATTTCTTATTATATTAATATTATATTTTTTTATTGATACACTGCAAAAGCTGTAAATTTAAGGATATTTTTTTTCAAAATGGATAACTACTTTGACATCTTAAAGATATGCAAAAACATGACGAAAAAAAAGTTTAAATAGTTTTTTTTTTTTATTACTTTGAATACTTTTTTACTTCCGCTTCACGCTGTAGCCTGCAAATAGCAGGATAGGAGGAGGGAACCTAGTGTTAAGACACTCGGTTCCCCATTCTCCGCCAAATTTTCGAGGCATTGCGTTCTGAGTGGCAGAACTCAACATCGACAACTGTACCATAACGGCCTCTAAATTATATAGATAATAAGAAAATAATCAAAACCTACCAGCATTGGGCCAATCAAAATACATTTACTATTTAGAATAAATAAAAGTATAAAAAATATTGAGTAATATTGAGGAAACCACCACATTGCGACTACACTAGAGAATACTTTAAAAATAAAATATTCTGCAGTTTTGTGGTAATTTTATAACGTTATACTAACTTCCGTGACCATTGTCCCTGCGATTTTATCGTTTCCGATTGATTGAAACGCTTAGATAAGTAATATAATTTATTTCAATATAATCCAAAAATTTTAACTACTGACAAGTTAAAGTTATGGTGAGTGAACATTTTTAAAGTGTTATTCCACACTTAGCAAAGAAAAATACCTATTTAGAAAACGTATAAAAAAATTGACATTTCATTTTTTCATACGTTTTCTAAATAAATATTCGTCTATAATAAAAAAAAAAATAAATAAATTAGCTTCACGCTGTATCCCGCACACAGCAGGGTAGGCAGAGGGAACCTAGTGTTAAGACAATCCGTTCCCCACTTTCTGCCGAATTTTGGAGGCATTGCGTGTTGAGTGGCAGAACTCAACGCCGCGCTTATCCTCGACACCAGAGCGAAGAAATGGAAATATAAATCAAAGAAAATGTGGGGATCGAACCCACAACCAGTCGGTTTTACAGTCACACTTTGTGCCACTGCGCCACGACTGGCCTCTCGCCTATAATTTTTCACAAAAATTAAAACAAAAGCTTAAAAATATAGTGAAATCGAATTGCACCATTTTAGACATAGCATTCACTTTAAAATAGAGAATCTTCTACAAACGAGTGTAGTGTTTTCTGTAGTTAAGTTTTGCTTCAGTAATGAAAACTAATTTACATATATTTTTAAAATACATTATTTTTTTTACATTATGCGTTTATGATTTTCGAATTGATTTAAAATTTACCTTGAAAAATCAGTTATCAAATAGGTGATCAGTAGTTTACTACCGTCTAAACTACCGTCTAGAAAAAATATATTACGCTCCATATCTTTTAAAAGATAAAAATAGTATTAACATATCATAAAACATATACATCAAATGTAATCTAGATAAATACATTTAAAATAAATATAAGGCCTTATACATACGTAACACATATTTATAAATACAGCACTGTGAAGGCCAGTAGAATAGTTGCTCTATGAATCATCTAAAGTTCAATTCTAATTGTTTATTTATTAGAGTACCAAACAAAATGGCCTCAACTTTTGTATGTAGCATATTCGTGTATGCCTTGTCCTGTCCTTGTATAATGACATAGAATCGAGTCACTGCTTACCTTACTCGATAATTATTCTTTAATTAAATACATTAAATCAGCTTCGCGCTGTATCCCGCACACAGAAAGGTAGGACCTAATGTTAAGACACTCCGTTCCCCAACTCACCACCGAATTTTGGAGGTATTGCATGTTGAGTGGGGCAACTATACGCCACGTTTGGCCTTGACACCAAAGCGAAGAAATGGAAATATAAATTTAAATGAATACTTCATTTCCTCGAGTCGGGATCGAACCCACAACCAGTCGCGTTTACATTCACACTTTGTGCCCCTGCGCCACTGCATTTTTATTTGGTTCACTTGAAGATAAAAATAGGAAACAAATACATTATATTTCTAAAAAATATTATTTTATTATTAGGCAATTTTAGTTACTTTCACTTAAAACATTATTATTGCATAAAATATATTAAATGTAACAGACATCAACTAAACTCGATACAATGCGTTACAGTCCAGTTCTTGTTATACACTTTTCATATCTATATTCTAATAAAAATGTTTGCATAATTTGAATATTTTAATAAAAATAAAATAAAAATAATTAAATACAGTATTTCTAGATACTCCAATGCCTACGTACCCAACATACCGTGAAAATAAATAGCGAGGTAACTCATATACACCTAATAAGGAATTGCTTTATAGTCAGTTAATACGCGTTATATTATGTTGATTGTATCTAATTATTTGGTTTAAGTCTTTAGTAACTCTCTTTCAGTTTAGCTTATTCAATAAGATCGCAGGAACAGTGAGAGACTTTATATTGTAAGAGCAGTGACTGGCTGAGTGAACCTGGGAACCTAATACTCTGTCTATTAAGACTCTTCCGTTGCCCATTTTCCGTCGAGTTCTGGAGGTATTGCGCGTTGAGCGACGAAACTCAATGCGGCATTTTACTTCGTCATCAGTACGAGTGGGAATCGAACCCACAAGAATCGCGTTTACATGCTTGAGCCCTTGCGCTACGACGGCTTCGGTCTTTCAAAGTCATCGGCCTTTTAAAGTTAATATTTGAATTTTTAATAGATACTTTTATAGAGAACAGCTGCATAAACCATCCCTACTATTTTTCTTCAAGATTCTGGGATTTAATATGTGATGTCATACATCATATTTTTTTTGTCATAATCATAGCTAATAATTTAACTAATTGAGATTTAAGATTTGTTATTTTAGGCGCTTATTTCACATCAGGTACGTTAAGTAGGACTAATATTGACAAAAAATCAACATAATCATTTTTAACATTTTTAAAGTGTTATTCTACACTTAGGAAAGAAAAATACTTATTTAGAAACGTTTCGCTCTCGAACGGTCGTTTTCTAGAAGGCGCGGATTCGAGTCCCGCCACGTTAAAATTTTTATACGTTTTCTAAATAAGCATTCAACATAATCAGTGGAGTAGTTACGTTTCCATTTTTACATTATTTATTGCTTGTCTTAATATTACGACAAATTAATTATAATTAAATTTATATAGGTATAACTCTTAATAGAGCTAAACCTTCTATATATTTCATTAATATAATTAAATTTTATTTAATAAGTATAGGTAAATAAATTGATATACTATTACAAAAATTTATACTGTTATAATAAAGCGGAACAGTTGGTTTGTTTAACGTTTGTTTTGCGTGAAAGCTACATTCCTCAGGAGTGCTATAGGCTATGTGCATGTGCTAACATTACGATTAGATTTTTAGTTTGCCTTAAATAACAAAATAATAATAATTAGAAACGCCATCGTATTATAATATAGTATATTTTAAGCGCCTGCGCTATAGAAATAGTAAAATATATGTAAGTACATTGTACTACCAAAACATTCAATTTCATTATTTCTAAAATAAAGTTCGAGACTCCATATCTATCTTTTATAAATACGTAACAATATTTTATGATAAATGATAGAAAAGCTTAAGGTGATATTTCACCGTTTTTTATTTGACATAGACATTTAAACTTACTAGCGAAAGTTATTCCATAATTAATACGTATACTTTTCTAATTTAGACGTATACTTTTCTAGAAAATATAAAATTAAAATAACTCAACGCTCTGTCTACTGCGCAAGCTTAGCCTCGTGTGGTGCCGTAGAGGACATTGATGGCAGTGAACAACAGTGGAAGGCAAGTTGTTTATGATTGAATGTATCAATCTGTTGGCAAAGGCAGCATAATAAAAGTAATATTAGGTGGTATGCGGGCGAAGCCGCGAGTGGGCCGCTAGTATATTAGAAAAGATTTACACCTCTTTTAATTATTGCTTTAAAAAATAACTCAAAAATATATACGTGAAAAGGAATATTCAGACTAATTTAAATCAACGGCAACGATGATTTTTAGGGCTTAGTGTGATTTTTCCAATTTAAATTTAAATTTAAAATATTTTTTATTCAAATAGACTTTGGCAAGTATTTTTGAATTGTGAGCGAATAGTACTAGCACTTAAATAAAATAAAACTGCCACTAGCTAGGAAAGCAGTTCTGATGAGATTTAAGTAATTACGGCTGGTTGTTTACTACGACTAAGGTCATTATGTCGACATATTGTGTTATATATGTGTATTTTAAATATAGGTATATACAGTACAAATTAATACACAGTTAGTTTTCAGTATTTGGAGTTAAAAACTTCACTTGGACTTTTAGGCAGAGGGAACGTAGTGTTACGACGCTTCATTTGGCATTGCGTGTTGAGTGGCAGAACTCAACGCCGCGCTTGTCCTCGACACCAGAGCGAAGTAATGGAAATATAAATTTAAGTAAATATTTTATCTCCTCGAGTGGGGATCGAACTCAAAACCAGTCGATTTTGGGATATTTTTCAATATCTCAAATCTAATGAAATCTCATCTTGGATAAACTTTAATCTAGTTATTAGAATATCTCAAATGTCAGGAAATGGTCTTTGGTCAGCCGAGATAACGCGCTTGACCTGATTTTGAATCTGTGAATTACACAATGACTTTTAGTGGTAAGGCTTAGTACATACTTTCAACGATATTATTTATTTTATCCATCATAATCGATTGGTTTCTTGGAGGCGCGGGTTCGAGTCCCGCTACGTTCAAATTTTTATACGTTTTCGAAATAAATGTTATTGAGGCCAGTCGTAGCGCAGCGGCACGAAGTGTGACTGTAAAACCTTTATATATATATATATATATATATATATATATATATATATATATATATATATATATATATATATATATATATATATATATATATATATATATATATATATATATAAAGTTAAATAATATTAAAATTATTCGCCATTTTAATATTATTTTACTGCTTTAATGTAACTAATAAGTCATATAAGTCGAATTTTCAAACAATACAGTGAAAACTTGCTTAAAATATTAACTTCATTTAAACCTGTATTTTCTTTTTAATAAAAATATCTGCATACAAGTTCTGCGTATAGTAGAATTTGAACTACTATCATTAATTGCGAAATATAAGGGTATAAAGAAAAATATTGTGTATTTAGTAATATTTGATTGTGTATGGGGGTGAGGGACTTTGAACATATCTGTTCAAAGCAAAAGTACAGCCCCTTCCAAAATTTTTTGTTAGTATTATTTCTGGGGTGGGCACAGAACCACCCAACCCCAATATTTCTAAGCCCATATGTGTGTTCCAGCCTAACATTATACTTTATGATCACGAATAGACCGCTAAAGAACACAAGCACGCATAAAAGAACTTAAGTTTAAAAATTATCTTAAATGTATGAAAGTTGCAACATAACTAAACCACGTGCTATTGTTTGCAAGGTTTATCTTAGAGTGATCTAAAATTGTTTGCCATATTGAGAAACTGTTATATCTCTTAGTTACCACATTTCATTTTATTGTCACATTTAAATTAATTTCTCTTTTCCTTATTCCCGACTGCTAAGGAAGGGTTATGTTTTTCGCGCGTATCTTGTATGTATGTAATATTCTTTATTACCTCATATCTCCAGAACCGCTGAACGGATTTACTTAATTAAGGTATCATTAGATTTGTATTAGCAGCCCAAGTGTTCTTAGATAGGTGACGTTAAAAAAAAACAATCACGGCGGCTGTGGTACACCATTGGACTTAGTGAAAAAAAATAATTTCGCTTCGAATACCACAATATGGGTATCAAATTCAAGAGCATACGAGGATTTCAAAAAGGTATACGATGATTATCATTACTATAATAAATTCTAACAAAAAAGTGAAAAATAAAACAATATTTGTAAAAACAAAAACCCCGACTGCATAAAACTAAAAAGAAAATAAACAAGCCCAATAGTTTGTTAGGATTAACAGTCGGGACCTATAAGTAATTCTTCAATCAATAAAATCTTTACCAGAAACCCTTCGTAATTTAAAGAGGTCCCGACTGTTAATCCTAATAAACTATTGGGCTTGTTTATTTTCTTTTTAGTTTTATGCAGTCGGGGTTTTTGTTTTTACAAATATTGTTTTTTTTAGTTCAGAGATTATTGTTATAATGACTATTTAATGGTTCCATATATATTTTTTGAGGCCAGTAGTTGCGCAGGGGCACAAAGTATGTCTGTAAAACAGTCTGGTTGTGGGTTCTAACCCCCCTCGAGGAGATTAAATATTTACTTAATGTTTTAGTACTAGGTTCTCTCTGCCTATCCTGCTGCGTGCGATGTACAACGTGAAGCTGATTTATTTTTCATTTAATTTAAGTTTCTATTAAATTATTATCTATACACAAATTTAAAAAATCTAAATAAAAACTAATTTATTGATACTTACATAAGTATGAATCATATAATCGCGCACGCTTATGCCACTTCGCCATGACTAGCTTTAAATTTGAATTCGAAAGATTTACTGGAAATTGTCATCTTTGAGCAATATCTCAAAGTTAGGTGGAAAGTGGAGAATAGTGTTTTAGCACTAGCTACAATATAGAATATTTTTATTTTAAAATTCAATTTATAGTCAATTAAGCTTGTATAATAATTATTGGGAATCGGCTTTGGAACACAAAACAGATATGCATATGTCTCATAGTAAAATAAATTACTTTCGTTTTTTTTATTTTTTTGCTATGCTGTATCCCGCACAGAGTAGGGCAGGCAGAGAGCAAAGTATTAGGATACTCCGTTCCCATTAAGATACTTCTTTTTTCCCTCTTTCCGTCCAATTCTCGAGGCATTGCGTGTCGAGTGGTAGAAATCAACGCCGCGCTTTGTCTAGTTACCATACTGAGGAAAAAGAAAATATTAACCAACCACCAACCTGTCTCATTTCGACTGTAAATGCTGTGCCCCTGGGGCACGAAGGTCTTGTGTAATTAATTAAATTTAAACTAAAAATACTTCCTATAAAATATTTATAACTACTAGAGAACCAATTGGCGCGTATAATACGCGTTGCCATAACAACGTGTATGTCACTTTATACGGAAGTGTGCGTTGTCAAATATATGGTAGTGTGTGTGTTACTTATTTTATTGATTTAATATGTTTTTTTATACATTATTCAAAAAAAAATATTAGCACTCCGCCGTTTTTCTACATATAAACTATAAGTGTGCCAAAGTTCATACTCCGCCTACGCAATTTTTGTAAAAAGAGCTCCAAAGATTTTGCTTCATTAATCAATATGTATATAGACCAGCTTCACACTGTATCCCGCACACAGCAGGGTAAGCAGAGGGAACCTAGTGTTAACACTTAGTTCCACTTACCGCCGAGTTCTGGAGGCATTGCCGCGCTTGCGACACTCGAGCAAAGAAATGAAAATATAAAATTATTTAATTTCATTTCGATTCATATATATTCATTTCTTCGTTGTGGTGTCTGGCAAAGTGCGGCGTTGAGTTCCATCACACAGCACGCAATGCCTCCAGAATTGGGGGGAAAGTGTTGAACGGAATGTCTTAACACTAGATTCCCTCTGCAGTAGGCTGCTGTATGTGTGATACAGCGTGAAGCTGATTTAATTTTTATTTTTATAAATACAATTGTATACGAAAACAAAACGAAATAAAGTTTGGTAATAAATTGTATAATTGTTTTATTATTGATTTGATATACTAGATATAAATGCATAAGGAACAACCTTGCCCAGGTACATTGTAGGTCATGTTCATTGTTCGTAAATTAAATAATACAACTCGTTGGAGTTGTATTAAAAAAAACTATTATAAGTTAAACATTTTAAAGCAACTATATTATATTTATATTTATTTAGCAAAACGTACATATAAACGTTTTTTCCTAAGTGTGGAATAAGACTTTAAAAAATATAAAAAACGTATTATATTTAAATTAAATGTATGAATTAAAATGTTCAGGCCGTCGTGGTGCTGGTGCTGGGGCACAAGTATGCGACTGTAAACACGACAGTTGTGGGTTCCATTCCCTTTCGAAGAAATGAAATATTAAATATGTTCATTTCTTCGTTCAGGTAACAAGGCAAACCGCAGCGTTGAGATCCGCCACTCAACACGCAACTTTTCAAGAATTCGGCGGAAAATGGGAGACAGAAGTGTGTTAATAGAAATCAGTGTGTCTTAACATTAGGTACCCAGGTTCCTCTATCTACCATGTCATGTGCGAGATACAGCGTGAAGCTAAAAAAAAAGAAAGAGGTTGTATATAGTATCGGCATGGCTTACTCGCAGTGTAGTAATAATACGGCTTTCAAAAAGTTTTCCTATAAATACTAATATTCCACCATTATTTAGTCCAAGTAAAAGTTGAATGTCAA
The DNA here is from genome assembly GCA_018249775.1 of Heliconius hecalesia formosus. Classification (NCBI taxonomy): domain Eukaryota; kingdom Metazoa; phylum Arthropoda; class Insecta; order Lepidoptera; family Nymphalidae; genus Heliconius; species Heliconius hecalesia. The sequence goes on from DWMY01002775.1 coordinate 8,553, forward strand.
TGATGCAAGTCATAGGGTCATTTCATCAGCCAGTATTGCGCTATATACCTAACACGAAATATATTAATGGAATGCCAATAACAAACTATAAGTAATACTTAAAATATTTTTTATATTTTTAATACAGAGGTTAAACCAATCTATACAAGGAAGAAAAAATAAGGTATATAGTAGGTAGTTAGTTTAAAAACTACAAAAAAAATTGAGATTTCTTCTAATTTTTTTTAAAATTATTAATTTAAATTTACAAGCAAATTTTATATAATATTTTATATTAAATTAAGGTTAGGTGACAATATTGTTAAAAATACTGGCAAAAAAGTAAAATACTGGTAAAAATACTATTTCTAAATTTCGGGCCAATACAAATAGTTCGAAGCGATTTCACATATCCCTTTACATACGCTGTTATCTGGATACCAATATTACATTCGATTATACCGAGAGTTGTAAAACGTAAGTGCTTTCTCTACTGTAGTATCATTAACGTATAGTCACAAGGAACGTAAAGCAACAAGTTTTGAAAATTTTACAATTTCATTTTATATGACTATTTAAAAATTAGAAAGACAGAGAGAGAGCTCATTTAAGGTTATTTTGATAATTATAGGCTTAAGTTCTCCTCGATAAATGTTGGTCATATATATTTAAAAGTTTCCATGTATTTCCAAATAGAAAACTTTTTTTTTCTTCTTGTTTTACTCTTAAAAACGTATTGATGAAATAAGTAAAGTTAAAAAACAAGTAGAGTAATAGAAAGTTTATAAAATTATCTTTTCCTACATTGTATCTATTCTTACGTTGTAATTGTATCGACATTCGTTACTTATTTTTTATCAGCTTCACGCTGTATCCCGCACACAGCAGAGGGAACCTAGTGTAAGACACTCCGTTCCCCACTTTCTGCCGAATTCTGGAGGCATTGCGTGTTAAGTGGCAGAACCCAACGCTGCACTTTGCCTAGACACCAGAGCGAAGAAATGGAAATATACATTTAAGTAAATATTTAATCTCCTCGAGTGGGGATCGAACACACAACCAGTCGGTTTTACAGTCACACTTTGTGCCGCTGCGCCACGACTGGCCTTACTTATTGTTAAATATTAATAAATAATAATTAACCTAATTAAATTACATAAAGGTCACAATAAAATACAGAATTATGTTAATAAATAGCCTTTGTCTGTTGCGTATATTGCTTTCCAAGCTCAATGAATACGAACAATAGGTTTCCTAGAAATGTGGAACAATCTGCTGTATCTGTCAAGTGACAACTATAGTACTAGTATTTCTCACAATACAAGTTATACAGAAAGAAAACCTTCATACTTCATAGTGTAACCTTCATACTTTATAGAATATATATGTATATTATTATTATACATTTGTATGTCTTTTTTAAAAGTATATTGTCTATAAGCAAATCTATATTTTATTAACAAATTAATAAAATTATTGCTATGATAGATAATTAATCTGTTTAACATTTTTTTTTAATTTCATAAATAGGTTTAGTCAATTAATTTAAAGGAACAAAGCTGGCAGTTAAAATGGACATTGCAAAAATATTGAAATTGCCAAAAAAAGAAAGAACCTTGAACCTTGGTAAAAAAATTAAAAGCCCTGATTTAAGATTTTTTTTAAATATTTTAGTATTATTTATAATGCTTTTATTATTGATATTTAAAAAAAAATCAGCTACTCTGTTTCTATTACATTTCTTTCGATTTTAAATTAAATACGTATGTACCTACGTAGGTTTATTTTGATCGTATCGCATTTCGTAAACCGCCACCCAACACACATTACCATAAAAGCAAAGCGGATGTTAAATAGATTTGTTTACAAAGTACACTATGTAGATTTTAAATAAATTAATATGAAATCGTTTAAGTAATAAGCAAAATAACATAGTACAATGTTTTTATAAACTGTTTCATTGCCTATATACTTTATACTTCACCAGTATTTAGCATATATACTTTATCAGTTTTATGACATTTGTAAGACATAGAGACACTTAATCAGATTTAATATAGCTCTTTACTATTGTTATTGCGAGAAGAAAGCAAATTATACCTACATATATCATTTTACTAATTATAAAAAAAAAGCATACACATGCACACAGCGGAGTAGGCAGAGGGAACGTAGACTTAGGACACCTTGTTTACCACTTTTCCGCTAAATTTTTCGAAGGAATGCGTGTCCAGTGGAGGAACTCAACGCTGGGCATTTGTCTTGGCGTCAGAGCTGAGAAATAAAAATATTAATAAATAATAATACATTCCCTCGAAGGGGAATTGAACCCACAAACTGTAGCATTACAGTCACAACCTTATGACCCTGCGCCACGACGGTTTCATATTTTAGTAATTATACATCTGTGTCTGTATCTTTATTGTTATTTCCGAGTTAAATTATTTCACTCTCGTATCTTTTAAATGGTTTTATACTCTTAACTATGAAAATTAACGTTATATATATATATATATATATATATATATATATATATATATATATATATATATATATATATATATATATATATATATATATATATATATATATATATATATTTTTTTTTATGTATATTTTTTTATATAAATATATATTAGACTCTGCTTTAATCTATATATTTTAT